>SJYG01000068.1:4023600-4143854 GCA_006410535.1 Litocranius walleri
ATCGTCTCACAATTGTGAGATGAGTTTTTAGAAGAATCACGGTGTCTGCAAAAAAGAATTATGAGTCATCAGCTTGGCTGGAGTCTTGGTTGCAGGAAGATAACTCAGGAGAAAAATGATGGTAATATTTGCATTTCCTGAAAGTCTTGTATGCTGTTCCTGGATTCCAGAAATTTTACCTTTTATCCTGAGTTTTTCACGGCAAGAGACTGGGGTATTGTCCTTGCAGGGAGCAGGGACTCTGCGGTTGCCTCACTGGAATCCCCAACCCTTTCGGGGTCCTACTCCTTGCAGCTGGTGGGACCCTCCCCTGCCTTCAAGAATCCAAAATGTTTAGTTTTATCCCACAAATCTCTCCCCTTTGTTTGTTTGTTTTATACAAATGTTGATGACCCATTAAATTTATGGCTGAAATGATTAGCAAGTAATTTTTTCTAGCTCTGTGGGGCCATAACAAGCCATGTAAAGGTTATTACGGAGATTAATATTAATAATCATATACATGATTAAAGATGACATAAAGAATTCTACACTTAATTAATTCATGACTTATTTATTGAATGCCTAGTCCCAATTATTTCTATACTATCAGCAGTTTTTGTTGTTTAAAACTTTTTATCTTGAAAAAAATTGAAGACAGAAAGCATCTGAGTAAACATTATAAATTTGTCATCTTACCCCCACCTCCACTGCTAGAAGTTCAGCATATTTAAAAGAACTTGCTTCCTTCTCTTTTGCTTTCTTATTTTAGGCAATTTCTGTTTACTCATAGTCAGGTAATGACTTATCTGGATTTTTTTTTAGGTAAAGGAGAAAAAAGCGTGATGAAGATCCAGTCTCATTCTGCTAGTCATCAAGTCCTCAAGTCCTCGGATCTGACCGGACAAGGGCTTCGGAGGAGAAAAGTTGACAGGTCTAGCCGTTCCTAATGGCCTTGTATGCTTGACCCTATAGCAAGCAAGCCGGGCAGGAGTGTTTGTCAAATTAAACCGGCAAAGCGCGTCAGAATTTTTGAAGGGAATTAGAAGCAGAGGGAAAGCGTCTCTCGTTTGTGAAAGCACAGAGTGGAAAAGACGCCATGAGCCTCCGGCCTGAGTCTTTCCTCTGTCAGGTCTCTCACTCTTGCAGAAAGCAGGGGCCTTCGGAGCAGAGAAGGTCAGCATCAAGGCAGGGGTGGCCTGCATCACGCCTCCTGCAGAAACTCAGCTTTCTCATCCCACACCTTTTGACAGCCGGGAGGAGTCATAGCTCCAACTATGCGGCCTGCAGATGAGCTGGACTGGAAAGCAGGAGTCAGGACACGGGTCGAGGACTAAGCACCAAGTCTGGGGATTTTATGCACCGAGGTGCTGCCCAAAGCTGGACCTCTTCTCCGGAGTTTCTTGGAATCGTGAAACCGCAGCAGGCGCCGTCTCCAGTGACCTTTCTGAAAGCCAAGGACGGTGCAGAATTGTACTTGGGACTGTGGTTCATGCGATTATAAAACATGCAAAAGGAACCAGGATTCAAGCTAAGAGCAAAGAAACCTCTCTTGTCTACTGTGGTTGTTCGTGGGAAGTCAGAGAGAAAGACAACAGCTCGTGATAGAATCTGACCGACCGTGACTGGGCGACGGGGGAGCCATTCATGGTCCTTCTCTGCTGCAGGATCAGGGGTCGGAAGGCCGTGAAGTGGCTCAGCCCTGGGCTGGGAAGGCTTGCGTGACTCAGAACTCTTCTCTGTTTGATTCTGAGCCTGACATCAAATATTCAGCTGATGGAGTGGCTGTAACAGTACATGTCTGGCATGCAGAGGGGCATTTATGATAATTAGAAATAATCAAATCCAGACCATGGAAATAGGTGCAAGAGAATATTAAGTAATTTGTAGCCAAATGACTTTAGGACCTTAAGGTAAAATTTCCAGGTGCTGCTTCTAGGACCCATAAACACTTGATTTAAAGGGGCAATATTAACATGGAGGTTTATGATCAGAGCATTGAAATGAAATTGATTGTGTCTGCTCCGGCTCTAAAAATAAAAATGGAATAATAATTTGGCTCTTAAGTTAAAAGGCTGAAAGCTATGCTTCGCATAGCAAGGCAACATCTGACATCAGCGAGGAGGCTCAGGACCACAGCTCAGAGCAACAGGAAAGCTCCCAGTCCAGGTGTGGAGAACACGGACTTTCGCCCTCTTCAGTTGCGTTTCTCTGCGTGCTCCTGGGACTGAGCAGACACCCAGGGTGTGAGAAGTTGGCAAAGGCAGTAATGCAGGCAAGCTCCTACATAGGAACCCGGAATGTGATTGGTTAAAACGCTAACTGCTACGGGGCCTGGGTGAAGCATCAAAGTAAGATGTGAGCAAGATAGTAAGGAGGTCCAGGGTGTGGATCCCGAGGAAAAACTGAGGCCCTGTGAGAGAAACCTGCTTCATAGGGACCGCAATAACGCTTCCCACTGGAAGGAGAAAATTGTGTTAGACTAACTCAGATATCATCCAGGAAGTGGAGAAATAGTAAAAAATTTTTGCCCTCTTCCCTTGCAGATCCGTTGAAAAAAATCTATAAGAAAGCATCTTGACATCACCCTGTAGATCACAAAGTGCAGTACACTTGCAAGCCAGTATCTCACATGAGTGAAGGAGCTGATATTATTTATCGAATGAACAGTCAGGAGACACAGGCACCTGTAGGCAACAAGAAATATATCAGCCAGTAATTTGAAAACATGGTTCTTCTTCCCTCCTGAGGGATTTACTGGCCATTCAAAGTGGGTCCCTGGTGGGTCAGGTGGTAAAGAATCTGCCCGCAGTTGGGAAACCTGGGTTCGATCCCTGGGTGGGGAAGATCTGGAGGAGGAGATGGCTACACACTCCAGTATTCTTGCCTGGAGAATTCCATAGACAGAGAAGCCTGGTGGGCAAAGCTCTATGGGGTCACAAAGGTCAGACACAACTTAGGAACTGAACAGCAACCACCGATATGACAAAAGCTAGAGAACATCTCCATGGTTTTATGAAGATGCTCACAAAGTACTGAGGGATGAATAAAGGCCAAGATAAGTTTCCTGATGTGAACTGCATTCCTGTTCAAGTGTAAACTCTGTGAATGAAGGAAATTTACACCTTGTTCCCAAGACCTGGAAACGTAACAAGACAGCGGCTGACGCAGAATGAATTCTGTTACAGGCAAGAGCAGAGGCGTGGACACTGCGAGCAGGGCAAACCAGCAATGGGGTGTGGGCAGTGCTCACAACAGCGACAGTTCATAGATTCATTTTGACTTTTGAAAAAAAATTACTCTCAGAATTTGTTCAGTGAGATAGAATGTCACCGCTGCAGCTAGATGTGATTGGCGAAATAGCTCATTTAGCAAATGACATTGTTACAGGGAGGCTTCCTACAAAACTGCGTCTTCCAGCGAACTGGAACGTCTCTTCTGTCAATTCTTTCCTTCAATTAAGCCGTGATGGCATCAATATGTATGATATACAGTTCATGTATCTTCAGCATTTTGCATCACAAAGTTTTCCTTTCTTCGATAAGTCCCAGTTACTTGAGGTCATAGTTTGTTCAAATAAGGAGTAAGCTTGGGGTGGTAGGTCGGGATAGAACGTCTCTTTGTGCAGTATATATTTGACTCTGAAAACACCCTTTGAGGTAGGTTTCCTATTCCAGGTTCATCCGCGAGGACATCCAGGTGATGCAGGCAGAGGGCACTCTCTGAATTCCGTATCTATTTCAGCATCACTAATTATCACAAAGTCAGTTACCTAAAACCCAAAATGGGTACATTTATTATCTCAGCTTCAGAAGGTCAGGAGTCTAGACCTTCCACTCAGGGTCACACAGTCTGCATCCAAAGTGTTGGCCTGAGGAGAGGGCGTTTTCTTTCTCTGTAGAAGTGATCCTCTCAGCTCCCAAGGGCAGCTGCTACCCCACCCACTCAGCTCTCTCGTCTTCCTTAAGGCCAGAGCAGAGCACATCCCTGCCTGAAGACGGGCTCCTCCACACCTTCCTTACAGGGCTCGCCCAGAGAGGACAGGCGCCCCGGGACAATCTGCTTTTTGAAGGCCTGCAATTCATCTCATCTTTCTGCCTTTTATACAGTTCCGTTCACTGAATCTGAAGCTCCAGTACTTTGACCATCTGATGCGGACAGCTGACTCACTGGAAAAGTCCCTGATGCTGGGAAAGATTGAGGGTAGGAGGAGAAAGGGGCAACAGAGAATGAGATGATTGGATGGCATCACTGAGTCAATGGACATGAACTTGGGCAAGATCCAGGAGACAGTGAAGGACAGGGAAGCCTGATGTGCTGCAGTCCATGGGGTTGAAAAGAGTCAGACACAACTGAGTGACTGAACTGAACTGAACTGGAGAAGAAGGCAACAGAGAATGAGATGGTTGGATGGCATCACTGAGTCAATGAACATGAACTTGAGCAAGCTCCAGGAGACAGTGACGGACAGGGAAGCCTGACGGGCTGCAGTCGATGGAGCTGCCAACAGCTGGACATGGTGACCAAACAAACAAATAATTCATCTCATCAAGAGCTTGAATTACACCTGGAGAGTCCCTTTGCCATAGAACAGTGCCTGATCACAGGTCCTATTTGCTGAATTTTGAACTCCCCCCCACATCACCACCAAATATACTCAAGTGCTAACTCTCAGTACCTGCAAATGTGACCTTATTTGGGAACTGGGTCTTTGCAGAGGTCCTCAGCGTGTACTAGTGCCCTTATAAAATATAACATCTGGACGTAGACTCACAGTCAGGGCGAGCGCCAAGTGAAGGTGAAGGCAGAGACGGGGTGATGCTTCCGGAAGCTGGGGACCCCAGAGACCACCAGCACAGCCCCAGGAGGTGGGAGGCAGGCTTGGCGCAGGTTCCCCACACCTGCTCGGGAAGAAGCAGCCCTGTGGACTTCTGACCTCCAGAACCGTGAGACAGTGAATCCCTAATATTTCAGTCACCCAGTGTAGGGTGCTCTTTCCGGGAGCCCTGGGAAACTGCAGCTATGGGAGGGCTGTCGCGTTGTACCCACAGCTCTGCCCACCCTCAGAGAGAGGGTGTCCTACAGAGCACTTGCCTCACAGAAGGGGACCCCGGTACTTCTGCCCAGCTGCACATCTTCCCAGACCCCCAGCGCACTTTCCCCCTCCTCAGCACCAGCAGGACAGGCAGAGCTGCCCAGAAGGCTTGAAGATGCTGCCCAGGCCCTTCCATGGGCCCCAAACCATCACTGTGCCTGCTGGCCGGTAATCCACGTCACATTCCTGGGCCCCAGTTTTCTCATCTTTAAAATGAGAGGCTTGAGGTAAATGATCCCTAAAGTTCTTTATTTT
This sequence comes from Litocranius walleri, assembly GCA_006410535.1. Classification (NCBI taxonomy): domain Eukaryota; kingdom Metazoa; phylum Chordata; class Mammalia; order Artiodactyla; family Bovidae; genus Litocranius; species Litocranius walleri. The sequence goes on from SJYG01000068.1 coordinate 4,028,930, forward strand.
CTGAGATTCTGCACTTGATTCTCTTTGCAGAATTACGTGCCGGGACTTGGTTAAAGTTGGCCCCCTTGCAGTCCTGAGGCCAGCCTTCCTGCTTTGAGGTTTTGTAGCTGTGTGCTGTGTAACTGGCTTGCCAACATTTGGATTATTGGATAAACAAGACATTACCTCACTTGGTTTTATTGGATAGAGTGTATAATTAACCCTTTTAATAGAAATATAGACAGGCAAGCTTATCTTATGAGCATCTTTGAATAAACTCTCCCAGTGGTTTGAATTTTTGGTTCTGACCTGACTTGCTAGAGAAAAATTTTTTTTTGAAAATTAATTGAAATTTTTTCAGTATAAATGTCACTTCAAGCCCATAATTCTCCCACCTCCTTATTATCCCAGTTAATAAAGTAAGGCTTACACATTTCCTTTTTTCATTTTTAAAGCCTCGTTCTGTACTAGAAAAAAGTTCTTATTCTGTCCAAAATATAGTTTTCAGCCCATTAAGGAAATATTTCTGGTTTTGGTTATAAATGAATTCAAATGGGTGTGCTTTATAGCAATTAAGTCACCTCCTTAAATATTAAAAAGTAAAAAATAAAAGTTTTCCTCTCTGAATATTCTATGTACTCTGATGTTTCTACACACATTTTAACTTTATTATAAATCTTAGAACACATGGGGAAAACAACTGGAAAATCCAAATCATTAATAACAATAAAGACACATCGATCATTAAGCTTTCATCTATTCAAAGGCCTTGTGAGTAGAATTCATGGATCACTTTCCAAGAAGAAGATAACACATATGGGTAAATGATTTTTAAAAAGTCCAGTCTTTGAAAGGTTGCTTTTAACAGAGGAGTTACCTAAAGACTTTTCTTCATTTTTTTTTTAAATTTGAAAGCACAATTTGCAGCATCATCTATGAAACATCTTTTAATAAACTGAGGGTCTCTCCTAACAGTTCCATTTTGTGGTATTTTCCAGCCCACAAATGCTCAGAAAAAGCTGCTGCGGGGATGAGATGAATATACAGGCTTGACAAAGTTGTGTTGGGCTCAGGGACATGATATTGTTTCTCCTGTGTTGGAGTATTTCTTTTTCTGGGTCCCCAGAACTTGGAGTTGCTCTTTAAAATGTCCATTAATTCCTATTAGGGAGCCACTAGTAAAGAAAATTGCATGTTAGCTTTTATCAATCTGTATGAATAAATGTTAAGCATTCTCAGTTAAAAGCCTTCTTTTTCGCTCCACTCATGTGAAAACAGTGAAAGCATGGGGTGCATCAGCAAATCATTCTGAAGATTAATGCGCTCAGGCCTGCACAAAGGCCGGGAGATGTGTATTAGCATTATAGATTTTAATTTGAAATAATGTCAGTCTTCTCGGGGCTGCATTGTAGTGCATGAGCCGCCATCTGCTTATAATAATGAGGCTGACAATCCACGTAAATGTGATTTGCTGCCTCTTTGCCGACATAATGGCCGGGATATTGATCCTAATGATGGAGCCCTTTCAAGCTTTTCATTCAACAGAACGAGGACAGGCCCAGAGCTGAGGTTTGTGGGGATTCAGGTAGAACCATGGTTAACAACAAAATGGAGCCTCCCCTCGCTGGTGGCACCACTGTGCATGCTAGCACTGATCATAATTCCAATCCTCTTTCAATAATGCAATACGAATTCAAGTGTGATCAATCAAATTACAGGGAGACCTGACCTGGCCAAAAGATGCTAGACTGTGTCCGCCGTCTGAACCCACGTCTCCTGTTTTGCAGGCAGATTCTTTACCACTAGCACCACCGAGAGCCTAAGAACTGTATCTCCCCTCGCCCCCCGCCCAGATTCTTACGTTGAGATAGAATGTTTGAGATGGAAGTGACCAAACTCATAACTCAGAGGTGCTCCCTGGTCCAGCTACACCTGTGAGAAGTTTTTGGGTTCCAAAATCACTGCAAATGGGGACTCAGCCATGAAATTAAAAGACACTTGCTCCTTGGAAGAAAAGCTATGACCAACCTAGACAACATATTAAAAAGCAGAGACATTACTTTACCAACAAAAGTCCATCTAGTCAAAGCTATGGTTTTTCCAGTAGTCATGTATGGATGTGAGAGTTAGACCATAAAGAAAGCTGAGTGCGGAAGAATTGATGCTTTTGAACTGTGGTGTTGGAGAAGACTCTTGAGAGTCCCTTGGACTGCAAGGAGATCAAACCACTCAATCTTAGAGGAAATCAGTTCTGAATATTCATTGGAAGGACTGATGCTAAAGCTGAAACTCCAGTACTTTGGCCATCTGATGCGCAGAACTGACTCATTGGAAAAGACCCTGATGCTGAGAAGGACTGAAGGCAGAAGGAGAAGGGGAAGACAGAGGATCAGATGGTCTGATGGCATCACTGACTTCATGTACGTGAGTTTGGTAAACTCCAGAGATGGTGAAGGACAGGGAACCCTGGCATGCTGCAGTTCATGGGGTCGCAAAGAGTGGGACATCATGGAGTGACTGAACTGAACTGAACTGAATGGTGACCACTGATCTCTCATGGATATTTACACTTAAACTAAATGAAATACAAAATTTTATTTCCTCAACTTAAAAGATATGTGTGCACCCGTGTCTATAGTAGCATTATTCACACAGCCCAGAGGGAGCAGCCTTAGTGTCTGTGCACAGATGAACGCACAAACAGACGTGATGGAATATTACTCAGTCTTAAAAAGGAAGGACGTTGTAACACCCTCCACAACCCAGCTGATGCCCAAGGATGTGCGTTATTCTGAGTGAAAGAAGCCAGTCACGAAAGGGTATATGTTGTATAATTTCACGTGTATGAGGTACTTAGAGTCACCGCTTAATGAGTACAAAGTTTCTGTTTTACAATCTGTGGAGATGGATGTAGTGATTGTGGTTCAGTCCCTCAGTCATGTAGACTCTTTGCGACCCCATGGACTGTAGCACTCTGGGCTCCCCTATCCTTTACCATCTCCCAGAATTGGCTCTAGTTTGTGTCCATTGAGATGTTGCCCTTTGCTGTCCCCTTCTCCTCCTGCCTTCAGTCTTTCCCAGCATCTTATCCAATAAGTCTGGATCATCAGGTAGTGATTCAAGTGACAGCTGCACAAAGGCAACAAAAGCACTTGCTGCCTCTGAACGGTGCGCTCAAAAATAGCTAAAATGACATCTTCTAGATCATGAGCATTTCACTCCAACTTAAAAAAAACTTAGTTCCTCATTTGCTCAACAGAAACACGGGCTACTGTTCTGGATAACGTGAAAATAGACCATGTCCATCATCATAGAGGGTTCTCCTGGACATCACTGCCCAGAGGAGGGCTGCTGGGGTCCAGACTGGTGGTGGGAGTGTCTGGGCTGTGGGATGAGATGGTGATGAACGCAGGCACCCCTGACTGCCTCAGGGAACAGGGAAACGGGGCATCGGCTACCACTGGCCACATTCATGCGACAGAGACATGGCTTGTAAAATTGGGCTGCGTTGGCTTCACCTTAAATTGCTGTCGTGTGTCCTCTGCAGCAGTTTTCACCTTGAGAACAATGAACTGTTACAGCCCTGCCGCTGCTGCTGCTAAGTCTCTTCAGTCGTGTCCCACTCTGTGCGACCCCAAGGGTGGCCTCCTACCAGGCGGCCCCGTCCATGGGATTCTCCAGGCAAGAACACTGGAGTGGGGTGCCATTTCCTTCTCCAATGCATGAAAGTGAAAGTGATGTCACTCAGTTGTGTCCAACTTTTCTCGACCCCATGGACTGCAACCTACCAGGCTCCTCTGTCCATGGTATTTTCCAGGCAAGAGCACTGGAGTGGGTTGCCATTTCCTTCTCCAATGCATGAAAGGAAAAGTGAAAGTGAAGTCCTTCAGTCTTGTCCGACCCTCAGCAACCCCATGGACTGCAGCCCACCAGGCTCCTCCGTCCATGGGATTTTCCAGGCAAGAGTTCTGGAGTAGGGTGCCAGTGCCTTCTGCAATGCATGAACGTGAAAAGCAAAAGTGAAGTCGCTCAGTTGTGTCCGACCCTCAGTGACCTCATGGACTGCAGCCCACCAGGCTCCTCCGTGCACGGGGTTTTCCAGGCAGGAGCTCTGCAGTGGGCTGCCATCCCCTTCTCCGAGAGCCCTGCATTCCTCACTAGGCTCTTCCCATCTTCCCAAGTGCATGCATGTCCTTTAGATTTTGCTTTTAGCTGGATTGAAAGGCTCTGAAAGGCTAGCATTAAATATTGGTACAAACATAAACCAGAACTGGCCTGTGTCATTTCAAGAATAGGAGCTACCTTTGAACGCACATTCACCAATAAAAAAACCAGTTAACATAGGATGTGGATAAAGCAATAGGAGGTCCCGATGGCAGTGTGTCAGTGGCCAGGCCCTGCTCGGTGTATCAGTCTCCCGCCCTAAGCTGCCCAGCTGTCTTGGTCGTTTACCTGATTGCTCTTTCATATTTAAATGCTTTCTTTCACTCTACGGAATCCCATCAGAAAGTCCACCTTAAAATATCAAATCGAAAGTCTGTTTTTCTAGAATAGCAGCATGTCAATGTTAATTACAGATTACATTGATCCTTCTATTCTGTGTGAATTCATTCCTATTAAGGATCTCCTTGACATCCTCCAAGCTCATGTTACAGGCTCTGGGACTGATATTCAATATTCAATCTCTTTAACTCAGTTTCCTCATCTATATGTTGGGAGTCACAATGCCTATTCTGTAAGATTGTTGTAAGATTGTCAGGGAGAATACAGGTAGAGTGTTCCGCATGTGACTGACAGGTCTTAAATTCCATAAACAAGAGCAGTGGCTGCTACAGAGTACATTCCTGTATCCCGGTGTTCCTGTGTAGGAGTGTTGGGGGATCTAGTCACACGCCCACCCAGCCCCCGCCTCTGGGGACCTCGTGAGCAGGACTCTGGCATAAGCAGGTCTGGGCAGAAACAGAGACTCCAGAAGCTCAGTCCTGCTGGAGGCAAAGGAGCCAGATGCGGAGCAATGGATGTGGACGCGTTGGCAAAGACCATCCTGGGATTTGAACACCAAGTGCAGACACATGACCCCAGTTTACCGGGACACAAAAGCTAGTCAGTGTTGATTCTGGGCTGGATAGGATATAGTTATATATATATGAAAGTGAGAGTGTTAGTCGCTCAGTCGTGTGCACCTCTTGGCAGCCCCGTGGACTGTAGCCCGCCAGGCTCTTCTGTCCGTGGGGTTCTCCAGGCAAGAAGACTGGAGTGGGTTGCCATTTCTTCCTCCAGTGGACCTTCCTGGCCCAGGGATCAAACCCGGGTCTCCTGCAGGCAGGCAGATTGTTTACCGTCTGAGCCACCAGAGAGGCCATATATATTATGAAATTTAGGAACTAACTGCCTAGATATGTGACGGATGAAGGAGGATGAGAGAGATCCGAGCTAGGGAAAGGAGCAGGGAGTGATTTCCTGGGCTGGGAAGAGAGTCTCCAAGGTCGGCACTGAGCTGAGGCAGTAGCAGTAAAAGGCGTTGTGCAGGGTCTCGGGGCCAACAGGGAGCTATGCGAGGCCCCAGAGTTTGAGCATCTGTGCACTGACGAAGGGTAGTTGTCTCAGGAATCTAGAAAGTGAAGACTTTAAGGGACAAGTTGTGTGTGTGTGTGTGTGTGTGTGTTGGTGAGGTTGGAAACTTGGGCAAAATAAAATAAAAACGTGTTTCAAAGATATTATCTGGCAACTCTCATAACATAGGAAGTTCTTTCTTTTAATTGTGATTAGATGATCATGGTCAAACTGTTGATTTGCTTCTATTTCCAAGAAAATGTTCCCACGTTGACTAAACTTTGAAGACCCATGAAACTTTAATATAAGGTGTGTTCCCATTAGCAAGAGAGCTCATGTGTGCTACTGGGCGAATCTGCTTGGAAACACAAACGTGCTGATGCTCTAGCCTGGGGAGGGGGCCCTTCCCCTCAGCCACCCTGCCCCACATCTGCACTGACCTTGTGTGATGAGACGGGGCACAGTGGGCCGCCTGCAGCTGTCTCCACGACAGAAAAATAAGACAATGAGACAAAACAGAAGTCCCGGCCCCAAAGTTAGGAAGAATCTCACTGCTATCAAATATATTCCCAATGACTTAGAAATACAGTTGATCCTTGAACAACACAGAAACCACGGCACCAACCAGCCAGGCGGGCAAAATCTCTGCAAAACTTAGTAGTACTTGGTTCCTCCTGATCTACGGGTATTTGATAATTCATTTCATTGTGGGTTAGCACATTAATAAGCACTCACCGTTTAACATGTTAGAAACCATGCAGCTTTGTTAATTAACACATATCACATTCACACATAGTCTAAATCAATCCTTTCACAATAAGCTGTGCAATCTTAGCTCAAAATACAGATTATGAGAATTCAGAAGCATTCTTCATCTTCTGATATAATGCTCTGAGAACTGTGATTCCTATGGCTTACAAAATAGAAGATAATTATTTAGTAAACATGGATGTATATTAATTGTGTGACCTTTTAGGAAACGGTTATCCACACTGTTTTGAATACCTGTGACTATATAGTTCAACCGTGTCAACAAATATACATAACTGTTATTGCTTTTATGAAGACACATCGGAATTTTTCGTAATAACCGTCCTTTTCTAGTCTTACAAAGCAACTGGCAAAACTATTTAAGATTTAGAGCAAGCCACTGTCTTACTTTAATACAAAGGAAGATTTCCTGAACTCTTAACTGATGGCAGCCTGTTAATTTTTAGTTCCCCCATATCTTAGGTTTGGCATCCATGGATTCAGCCAAACTTGTAGTTCTGTAGAATTTACTTTTGAAGAAATCCACATGTAGGTGGATCCATGCAGTCCAAACCTAGGTGGTTCAGGGGCAACTGTGATGTTAAAGCAACAGCGGTAAGAAAACGTAAGCCCTTCATCTGAACAGCAGAAGAAAGTGCCGGCTTTCCATGTGTCCATTTGATTTGGGGCCATAGGAACCTGCGGTGGCGACCGCTGCCCTCGGGGTCCACTGAGGCAGTCCTGACACTGGGCCGCTGCAGGAGCCGCAGGAAGGGAATCTTGGGGTCCACTGAGACAGTCCCGACACTGGGCCGCTGCAGGAGCCGCAGGAAGGGAATCTTGGGGTCCACTGAGGCAGTCCCGACACTGGGCCGCTGCAGGAGCCGCAGGAAGGGAATCTCGGGGTCCACTGAGGCAGTCCCGACACTGGGCCGCTGCAGGAGCCGCAGGAAGGGAATCTCGGGGTCCACTGAGGCAGTCCCGACACTGGGCCGCTGCAGGAGCCGCAGGAAGGGAATCTCGGGGTCCACTGAGGCAGTCCCGACACTGGGCCGCTGCAGGAGCCGCAGGAAGGGAATCTCGGGGTCCACTGAGGCAGTCCCGACACTGGGCCGCTGCAGGAGCCGCAGGAAGGGAATCTCGGGGTCCACTGAGGCAGTCCCGACACTGGGCCGCTGCAGGAGCCGCAGGAAGGGAATCTCGGGGTCCACTGAGGCAGTCCCGACACTGGGCCGCTGCAGGAGCCGCAGGAAGGGAATCTCGGGGTCCACTGAGGCAGTCCCGACACTGGGCCGCTGCAGGAGCCGCAGGAAGGGAATCTCGGGGTCCACTGAGGCAGTCCCGACACTGGGCCGCTGCAGGAGCCGCAGGAAGGGACTCTCGGGGTCCACTGAGGCAGTCCCGACACTGGGCCGCTGCAGGAGCCGCAGGAAGGGAATCTTGGGGTCCACTGAGACAGTCCCGACACTGGGCCGCTGCAGGAGCCGCAGGAAGGGACTCTCGGGGTCCACTGAGGCAGTCCCGACACTGGGCCGCTGCAGGAGCCGCAGGAAGGGAATCTGGCGCAGAGCTGTCGCTGCTGCATCTCACTCTTCCACGTGCAGAACCTTCTGAACGCGCATTCTACATGCAGCGCCGGCACAAAAGACTTGCAACCCTCTGAGAAGTGGGGTCACAAGGGAAAGATCAGCGTGCGCTGTGTTTGCATAATGGAGCTGGCCCACTCGTATACTTTCACGCTGAGAAAAACAGTGGACCCGGTCTGCTGGTCTTCGGCTCCATCACTGCAGAGAATGACAGTGCCTGGTGAGAGCGCAGATGCGCGTGTGCTCAGTCGCTCGGTCGAGCCCAGCTCTTGGAAGCCCTGTGGACTCTAGCCCGCCAGGCTCCTCCGTCCATGGGATTCTCCAGGCAAGAGTATGGAGCGGGCTGCCATGCCCTCCTCCAGGGGATCTTCCTGACCCAGGGATAAAAATCCTGCCTTGCAGGCTGATTCCTTACTGCTGAGCCAGCTGGGAAGCTTGAGAAGGTAGATACACAGCCTCAAAAGAAAACGCTGCCTGGCAGCCCCAGGGGCCAGCTCTGAGTGTGCTGAGGTGTGTTTCTACCATCACAGCATTATACTCTAAGTTACCGTCTTTTTCAGGAGAAGGCAATGGCCCCCACTCCAGTACTCTTGCCTGGAAAATCCCATGGACGGAGAAGCCTGGAAGGCTGCAGTCAATGGGGTCGCTGAGGGTCGGACATGACTCAGCAACTTCACTTTCACTTTCACCGTCTTTTTCACACTTTAGAGACCGTACTTTCTCGTGTGAAATAGCCTCGCGTTCCGGCTCAATGCAGGAACGCACCTTTCCTTAAACTAGCCAAGCTCAGGGTTGTTTGCTGAGAAACCACCTGGGCTGAGGAGACAGCAGAGAAGGCAGGCTGGGCCCTGCTCTCCTTGGGGCTGGGGAGGGACAGCAGCGGAAGATGAAGCATCAGGAAGATACGTGAAGGGTGTGCCCGAAGGCGAGAGGACCACAATGGAACCCAGGGCTGGAAGGACTCTCTCTCTGGACACTGAGTGACCACAGGACCCAGAACAAGCACGTCTCTGGACAGAGCGATTTGGCAGAAATGATAGAATGTGTCTTTTCCATTTCTAGGACTCACGCTTTCAGCATCCTCTTGATGGATTATATAGAATTGATTCCAAATCTGTCATCGGAAGCTGGACAGTTGGGGGTGGGCATAGATCTGTGAGGATCCGGGGGCTGAGGATCCAGGCTGCTCTCCACTGACCTGGCTGGGGGACTATGATTAGTGACCGCCGCCCCGGGTCTCCCTCTCCTCATGCAGACATGGAGCATAGCCCCCAGTCCCCAGGCCCTTCCTACACCGCCCACCCCTCTGCCTCTGATAGAAATACCAAGTACAGTCAGATTCTTTATCCCAGCGTCTTTTGTCTGATTTTAGGCATGCTTTCCAAGGAGAGATGTATTTCTTATTTGTTTGCTTTTGCCTAAAGAGGCCATAATCCTCTCCTCTTCTAAATAAAAAGCCTATTCAGTAAATGTTACAGCAGAATACCTTTTATGTTAAATATTTGTAATGAGTTTGCATAAAGTTTTATATCCAATGGTCTCAGCCAGTCCTTTTTACAAGAGCATTCTCATTACGGAAATTTTATGGCCAAGAAATGAAAAAAAAAGGAAATTGTAGATATTTAGGAAAAAATTACTTTAAATAATGTCAAGTCCTTTTTATAACTGAGATGTCAGAATTTATAATTGAGTCGTTCAATCAGAAGGCCAGATAAAATTTCTATGGGCCCAATTATTGCCGATGCCTGTTTTAAATGTCGTGAATATTCTTGGGAATTATTTTCACCCCCTTGTAAGATTTGTGAGACATTAGCTCACCACAACAGCCAGCCACCTGCCAAGCTGTTTATTAGTCTCCCTCACCACCCGAAATAATAGTCAAGACTTCTTCTGAATAAAACTCTGGGCACTGAGTGACAGAAAAGAGTATTAAGTGGGTTGAAGAGAACACTCGAGGCAGAGATGGAAAAAACACACACTGGCTGAGCCTGGAGAAGACAGAATGAGAGGCCATCACCTCAGGCTGGACGCTGCAGTGGGCTTTGCATCAGTTAAGTTAACGCTGTGCACAGTCTGGACAGTGGTGAGCGCTGTTCATTCTGCTTGGGGAGACACTCAGGTGTGAGACCACTAAGCGAATTGTCCAGAACCACAGAGCCATCAGTTAGGAGGACTTGGGGCCAATGTCAGCTGTCCCACCATGTTTACAGTGGTTTCCTTACTATAAAATCCTTTCTTGGGGCCAAGCTCAGAGAGGCCAGCACGCCTCATGGTTCTAAAAGTTGCCTCAACGAAGAGCTAAGCAGTTTGGAGCTTCTCTCGTGGTCCAGTGGTTGCGACTCTGCACTTGCATGCAGGGGTTGTGGGGTAGATCCCCGGGCTGTGGAACGAAGATTGCACGTCAAGTGGGGTGATAGAGTGAATAACTGAGATGGAGCATTTTGTCCAGCGAGCCGCGGGCACGCCAGCTCTGACTCCTCCTTCATTCAGGCACAGCGGCGATGGAGGCCCCTTGGTGTCTCCCCCTGTTAGAAGCCGCCCTGGAGGCCGCAAAGATGCACCTTCTTCTAGCGACTCACCACGCTGACTGATTCAGCCTTCTCGGCTTTTGGTGTTATGCGTGAAGATTGTGAACAATAACTTTTGCTGGTTTTGAATTCCTTATTTCTTCTTTTCATCTAAGTGCTCAGAGTCTAAGCAACTTACAATCCCTCATAAAAGTGGTCTCAAACTTCGCCGAAAGAGCAGACATTTATTTATTTTTAAATTCGAACTTTTAAAGCGTTGATAAAATAGCCAAAGTGATTACGGTATTAGTGGCACTGAAGATGTCTTTACTCATGAATAAAGAAATTATTTTTTATGTTTGCTATTCAAGGTCATCAATCCTTACTCCTGTAGCTGACCAGATGTGGCTCACCAACTCCACTCAAAATTTCACAGATGGTTTGACTGTATTTGAAACAGTTTATCTTTAGTTCAGATATCAGTCCAAACGTCTTTACAATAAAGCCTTATATATCAAATAGCTGGCTATTCCAATATGGTCAAGATATATGGAAAACTAAGATGGATAGCTGTTTACTTGGGAGTCTTAAGGTGAAATTCTACTTATGAGGAAGTTGTATGATTGCCATGTTTCATCAAAGTTGTTTTGTTTCTCAGTACATCAAGTATAAACGAAAATAGACTATAACTGCTCTTTAAACAATGACTTTCACAAGCCGCTGCTTGTCTGTGCCTGTCCCAGCTCTGGGCAAGGTGTTAGCATGCACAGTATGGAATTATGTGTGTGTGCATGTGTGCTAAGTCCCTTCAGTCACGGCTTATTCTTTGTGACCCCGTGGACTGTAGCCCACGAGGCTCTTCTGCCCATGGGAGTCTCCAGGCAAGAACACTGGAGTGGGCTGCCATGCCCTCCTCCAGGGCAGGGATCAAACCCGTGTCTCTTACGCCTCCTGCACTGGCACGTGGGTTCTTTACCACTGGTGCTACCTAGGAAGCCCATTAAATCATACATTACCACGCAAAGGGCCTAGGGCATTGTACGCCATTCGATGAGAAACATTCCATCAGTGCTGAGAAATAAATGCATGGATGCACGAACTAGAAGTCTTGAGAGTAGGTGGTACTCATACCTCTTCCCTGTTCCACAGGCGACAGCAAGACACGGAGAAACGAGCCACTTGCCTGAAGCTGTGTATCTCGTCGGGATCGCAGTAGGGAGCTCAGCCCTGATTGTCCACCTTTAATACTCTGTCTACTTCAGGGAGAAAGTTCCTATCAACAATATGCATGCCTTTTTTATATTAGTAGAGATGTAAATGATAAATCTTAATTATAATCCATGGACTTCTCCAGACAAGGACACTGGAGTGGGTAGCCATTCCCTTCTCCAGTGGATGTTCCCCACCCAAGGGTCAAACTCGGGTCTCCTGCATTACAGACAGATATTTTACCTTCTGAGTCACCAGGGAAGCCCCATAATTATATTAAATCACAGTCAAAGTGGACTTTGAACTCAGTGGTCAGTATTTTCAAAATCTGTTGAAATAAAAATGCAGATAACACGTATCTCAGGGTTAAGTCACTTCTGACTTAGCAGGTCTTGGGCACCCCTCCAGTTTGAAGTTGCTAACAGGGTTCCTCCTTCCTTTATTCCTTCTTTGGGTTTCCCTGGTAGCTCAGCTGAAAAAGAAACAGGCTGCAATGCAGGATACGCTCGTTTGATTCCTGGATGGGGAAGATCCCCTGAAGAAGGGATAGGCTACCCACTCCAGTATTCTTGTAAAGAATCCACCTGCAATGCTGGAGACCTGAGTTAGATCCCTGGGTGAGGGAGACCCCCTGGAGAATGAAACAGTGACCCACTCTAGTATTCTGGCCTGGAGAATTCCATGGACTGTATAGTCCATGGGGTCACCCAGAGTCAGACATGACTGAGCGACTTTCACTTCACAGGATCTGAATGTTTGAAATTTCCTTGGGAATTCTGAGCTGTGTGCATCGTACGATGAATAAACATTAACCAGGAGACTCCCATGCAGACAACACTATGTACCTGTACTTCTGGATTCTCAGGGATCGGATGTCAGGGATGGTTCTAGATGTTGGTGGCTGGGGTCCCAGAACTGTTTTGCTCCTTCTCAGAGTTCCTCTCCCTCAAAACTTGAATTCCAACAGCAAAGAAGCCTGGGATTCTTTGAGGGCCTCAGAACTCTTCCTTCATGCCATCTTTTATGACCTGGAGGAAGTTAGCACCCCAGAGGCTGAACCTTAAGTTCTCATGTTGCTCAAATGCTCCTGACAGCTGCTGTACTGGTTCCCTTTGTGCAAAGAAAATGGGATTAACCCCGAGCTTTGACGTGGTTCTAGTTCTTCCTGAAGTTGCTCAAAGACAGCGGTTTCAGAGGTGTTTGTTTGTATCCGTGCGAAACCTTTCTTAAGGTATTATAGTACAAAGACGCTGAGTTACAAACTGGATTATAAAAGGAGGAGGACAGGGAAGAAAACAAAGAGGAAGAAAGAAGAGGGGAAGAGTAAGGAGGAGGAGAAGAGGGGGAGAGATGGGAGGAGGCGTTTGCCTTTTGCTACAAAGTTGGATGGATTCCAAAGCTGGTGCCCTGGAACCCTGCCCATTTTAACCCAGTGTTGAAGTCATTCCCTTGCTCCCCGAGGCCCTGAAGGGCCTGAGCTTCAGTTCAGTTTAAAACCACCCCTTTAGGGTTCTGAATACAGAAGGGGCCCCTTCTTTGTAGCTGACACTGGTCCTGATTCTATCAAACAAGTATCACCTAATGAAAACATGGAACAAAGGAGACATTCTCTTGCCCTGTTCTTCCAGAATTCACAGTTGTATCAAATACAAAAAAAAAAAAATTTTTTTTAAACCCTGATAAGTAGCCAGATTAAATACCAGATTATAACCATACATTGGATAGAGAGAAAAAAAAAAAAAAACTAAGGGCTTTACGATATTTATTTTGCTGTAATAACAGATGTAGTGATCCAGCACAGCTAGTAGTTCTAATTTAATTGTAACTGCCTCACTTGTTTTTTTTTTTTTTNTATAACCATACATTGGATAGAGAGAAAAAAAAAAAAAAACTAAGGGCTTTACGATATTTATTTTGCTGTAATAACAGATGTAGTGATCCAGCACAGCTAGTAGTTCTAATTTAATTGTAACTGCCTCACTTGTTTTTTTTTTTTTTTAGTAAATTAAAACTTTTATTTTATTTTTTATTGAAGTGTAGTTGACTTACAACATTATATTAGTTTCAGGTGTACAGTATAGTGCTTCAGTGGTTTTATAGATTATATGCCATTAAAAGTTATTATAAAATAATGGCTCTAATTCCGTGTGCTAGACCATCTAGCCCCGTTGCTATCTATTTTATACAAATTAGCTTATTTCCCTTAATCCCACACCCTGACCTTACCTCTCCCCACTGGTAACCACTAGTTTATCTGTGGTCTGTTAGTCTGTTCTCTATGTCGTTAGCTTCTGTTTTGCCATGTGCATTCCTCTGCCTTATCTGTATTTTTCTAGATTTCACAAATAAGTGGTATCATACAGTATTTGTCTTTCTATGAGTCATTTCGCTGTGTAATATTCTCTAAACTCACCCATGTTGTTGCAAATGCAAGGGGTGTATATATCTGTATACACGTGTATGCATATACACACTAAGTCGTGAAGGAGAATGAAGCGTACATGTCTGTAAACTGAGCCGTGAAGGACAATGAGATACGCGTACGTGTGAAACCACATCTTCATCATCACCTCGCTCATCTCGACAGACTCGGGCTCTTTCCATGTCAGTCACGAATACGCTATGAACACTGGGGCGCGTGACTCTTTTCAGATCAGTGCATTTTTTTCTGGATACATATCCAGGAGTGGAATTGCTGGATCATGTGGCAGTTCTGTTTTGGAGGCTTCTCCGCACTGTGCTTCGCAGGGACCGCACCTATTTGCAGGCCCGTCCGCAGGGTGCAAGCGCTCTCTTTTCCCTCCATCCTCACCCACATCTTCTGTTTGTAGACTTTTTGATGGCAGTCATTCTGACGGGTGTGAGCTGATTTTCACTGCTGTTTTGATTTCCAGTCCCCTGGTAACCTGTGATGCGGACGTCTCTCCCTGTGCCTGTTAGCCATCTGTACGTCTCCTTTGGAAAAATGTCTGTTCAGGTTTTCCGCCCAGTTTCCATCATGTCGTTTGTTTGATATTAATTTGTGTGAGCTATTTATGTGTTTTGGATATTAACCCCTTCTTGGTCAGACCGTTTGCAGATATTTTATCCCATTCAGTAGATTGCCTTTTCCTGTTGCTGGTAGATTTCCTTTGCTGTGCACAAGCTTTTGCATTTAATGAGGTCCCCTTTGTTTGTTTTTGCTTTATTTATTTGGGCTTAAGAGACAGATCCAGAAAATATTGTTACTGTTTATGTCACAGAATGTTCGGCCTATGTTCTCTTGTAGGAGTTTTATGGTTTCCGGTATTACACTTAGGTGTCTAATCCATTTTAAGTTTATTATTTATTGTATATGTATTAGAGAATGTTCTCATTTCATTCTTTTGCATGTAGCTGTCCAGTTTTCCCAGCACCACTTATTGAAGACATTGTCTTTTCTCCATGGTATATTATTTTGTCATATATTAGTCATAGATTAAATTATTGATTAATTTAATTTACATAGTGTAGACACTAGACAGACATAGGTTACATCTATGATCACGGATAAAATGGCCGTAAGACTATGGGCTTCTTTCTGGGCTGGCTGGTCTGCCATCAGTCTGTGTGTCTGCTCTTGCGACAGGGGCGCGCTGCCTCGCGCTGTAGCTTTCCTGCGTCACTTGGAGGCGAGGCAGGCGACAGCTTCCGCTTTATTCTTTTTGCTCAGGGTTGCTGCGGTGATTCCCGGTGTTCCGGCATTCCACAAAAAGGTTCTAGTTCTCTGAAAAATGTCAAGAGTGTTTAGGAAGGGGCTGAAGTAACCCTGCAGATTGCTTTGTGTAGAGTTCTCATTGTGACAGCGTTATTCCTTCCAATCCAAGGCAAAGGGTGTCTTCTGTTTTTTAGGGTTTTTGTTTTTAGACTTTAAACATTTTGTCAGTTTTTAGTTTGCCTTATCAGATTTAGCTCATTTTTGTGTGTGTAAATACTAGTTGAAAACAACGTTGTCACCAATATCCCAGATATGCACCACTGCTTTTGGAAAAACGTCATGTGTAGGACATTTTAGCTGTGTAAGGTGTTACATAAAGGCAAAACATTAAGCAGAGGGTTCCAAGCCTCTTTTTGTTGTTGTTTCTAGTATTTCCTTGAATATTTATCTTGTGCTTAGATTAGTTGTGCCCAGTGTGTCGTTTTCACCTTAAGAAATTTTCATTTGCTCGACCTGAAGCTCCTTATTCGGTGCTTAGCTTCTCAGTCTCTCTGAAGACTTGGGGACTGTTCTTCACTGACGTGTGCAGCGTGAGCCATTTTCTCAGAGCATCAGAGCACTAGGCACCACCCTCCACTGAAAAGTGTGCAAATATTTTGTCAGTATGGGGAATATATGCCCTTTCCCTTGTCCCCCTTAATTCAATATGTTTGTTGCATTTTGAAAGGTAAGCATCGTGACTGCTGAGCATCTGGCCTAGATTGCCCTCTGTTTAAAGTATTATAAGAAGAGGCTGTGACATCCGTCTAAACCAGGTATTGTTGTTGTTCAGTCACTAAGTTGTGTTCGACTCTGTGTGACCCAGTCAACTAAGTGCTCCAGGCTTCCCTGTCCTTCCCTGTCTCCCTGAGTTCGCTCAGACTCATGTATATTGAGTCAGTGATGGCATCTGACCATCTCATCCTCTGTCACCCCCTTCTCCTCTTGCCTGCAATCTTTCCCAGCATCAGGGACTTTTCCAATGAGTCAGTTCATCTCATCTGGGGGCCAAAGTATTGGGGCTTCAGCATCAGTCTTTCCAGTGAATATTCAGGGTTGATTTCCTTTAAGATTGACTGGTTTTCTACTATTAAATATCATATTCAGATTTTCTTCCCTGTCAGGGAGGGAAATGCTGTGAGTGCAAAACTGTGCATTTAATCAAGAGTTAACAAATATTACAAGAGTGTAAAACGGCCACATGTGCCAATCATTCACTCCCAAGCCAATCTCAGGGTCTGTTGGTGACTCTTGAAATCTTCAGAAAAATTATTCAAGCTTTAAATTACTTTAAAATGTTTTTCATGGTAGTAATAGCATGATATGGGGCAGAACACATGTGTTTCTGTTGCCTGCTTTTATTCTTTAGGGGGCAGAATCACTCCTACCATAGCAGGAAGTGGGTTTCACATGTCTGTAACCATATGTCTGGCAGCCCTTAAAGTGACTCTGAAGGCCGCGCTCATCAGGAGGTCGATAGCTCCGTAGTGAGGACTGGAGCAAAGCTGGTGACGACATCCGCCAGGACTCCTTCCAGGGCTGGAACTGCTGCTCTCAGAGGTGGAGACGGGTGTGGGCCGAGACCTCACTCGGTTCAGTCCTTGCCCTCACATCGTTAAGGCCCCAGGTGGCCAGCCTGGCACAGGCTTCATTCTCAAGAGCTTTTCCAGGGTTTCCCTTTAAGGAACTTAGGGTCAAAATTCATACTCTGAAAGCGTTCTGGCACAGTTTGTGATGACACTAGTGATGCGAGGCATGAGCCTACGGCATTAATAGTTTAAATGTTATCTTCTTGCTACTATATCATCTTTATGAACATAGAAGGGGCTTCCCAGCCTGTGCTAGTGGTAAGGAACCCACCTGCCAATGCTGGAGACACAGAGCTGTGCGCATGATCCCTGGGTCAGGAAGATCCCCTGAGAGAGGGCATGGCGACCCACTCAGTATTCTTGCCTGGAGAATCCCACAGACAGAAAACCCTGGTTGGCTAAAGTCCTTCAGGTTGCAAAGAGTCAGACATGACCTGAAGCAGCTTAGCACGCATAGCCCATAAACATATATATTTATACTTGAGGTATTAATTTATATACACACCTCCATCTACAGCTACCATACACCTATGATTCTAGGTGTACTTTTGTTTGTTGCCAAAATGTCTACTTGCTCATAGGAGCAAGCAGAAAATAGGACTCACAAAAAGTTTCCCGTGTTTCTGCACAGAGAGGAGGAGCCGGCAGCCGCGGTCGGCCTAGCGGGCTGCTGATCCACGCCTCCATCCCTGCAGCTGAGTGGGAAATGTATGAGTAGCCTCAAGTCTTTCATGTTCCCTCCTGCCGTAAGGACATGGACAATTTGTACAATTAATGATTGGAAAAAGGGCTTCCCTGGTGGCCCAAGGGTTAAAAAAAAAAAAATCCGCCTGCCAGGGCAGGAGACGCAGGTTCGATCCTTGGTCTGGGAAGATCCCACATGCTGTGGAGCAGCTAAGCCTGTGCGCCACAGGCCTCGCGCCTGCTCTCCAGAGCCGGGAGCTGAAAGCACCGCAGCCCGCGTGTCTTAAGAGTCTGTGCTCCGCAACAAGAGAAGCCACTGCAACCAGAGAGTCGCCCCCGCTTGCCACAACTGCAGAAAAGCCCCATGCAGTCATGAAGACCCAGCACAGCCAACAATAAGTGAAGGAATAAAAAGTAATTTAAAAAAATAAACGTTGCTACTGAAAAAAGAGTAGAAGAGTAATTGTGAAGACAAGGGTCTTAATTCTCACCTTCATTGCTTTTGTTTCTTTTTTTCAGTGTGTGTGTGTGTGTGTGGTCCAAAGATGGGTGAGAAGGAACAGGAAAACAGAGTGACAAATATTTGGTGAGGATCAGATTTAGAGGAAATGAATCTGATCTCCAGACTGATTCGTGTTAAGGAAAAGAGGTTTAGTCTCTCCCTCTTGAAGCTACCAGGTGACAACACCCCGGAGCATCGCAGACCCTGAGGGCTGCAGGCAGGGATGCGGGCAGAGCCCTGGATCCCGCCCTCTCCTCTGGACCACCTCTCCTCCTCCCAGACACGGCTGTCAGGACGCCGAGAGCCCACATCACAAAGGGGAAATCAGCTCAGAGGAGGCTGGAGAGAGGAAAAGAAAGAAGGCACACCAAGGAACACTTTATGCTTTATTTGTTTGAACTTTACCTTCTCCTGCCCAGCTCTTGTGTATCACAGAGAGAACCCACAACCAGCAGCAGGGCCGTCTGTCATAACACGCAATTCTCTTGCCTGGTAAAGAGAGTTTTCATTATACTTTTCCGCAGCTGAGTTCTTGAGGGAAAACACCCAGGCGTCTGGCGGCTGACCCAGCACAACAAACTTCCTCTCCTGTCAGTTTCGTTCTCATCTTTCTTAAAACTGAAATTTACCTCTAGCCTTTGTTTCTTCCTGGTCTTTCTTTAATCACAGGGAGAAGTTAAACCTGTCAGGGGGGGTGCAGGGGCTGCCTGTCTGAGACGCAGAGCAAGAAGGTCCTGGGGACTTGACATCTATGCTCCTTCCAGTGACTGTTAGACGGGGAAGCAGTTTCCCCTGATTCTTGGGGCGGAATCGGGCACTGAGGTCGGGGGCACGAAGCAAAGGGCAGGACAGTTTGTGGTGCTTCGTGTCTTTGAAGCCACGGCTGGAGTCCTCCTTGTCCATTCAGAGTGGATGATGGGCCATCCAGGAAAGCGAGATGACTGTGATGTCCTGACCGGCTGTCCCCTGCATGCAAAAGTTATTTTCACTGCAGCTACGTGACCAAAGTCAAGAGCCACTGTGTGGAAGCTGTGGGTTTGTTAAGGAAGACCCCTTCTGCAGAAAACCCTGTACGAGCTCCCTCGCTTCAGAAGGCTCAGGAGTGTGCTGGAGCCGCCAGAGGGAAGGGAGCCGAGGATGAAGCCAAGGGCGTCCCGGCCCTCGGAGCTGGGTGACACCAGTGGGCGGCTGACACCGCTGTCTGCTGCCAGGATGAGCCTCGTGCCCATGATGACCAGCTTCTCCACGCAGAGACCAGCAGTGACTGACATCTGTAAAGGAACCTGGCTTGAAAAACAGCGCAAGGGAAGTGGCTGCCCACACATCCTGACTACCCATGCCTCCTGCAAGAGTTGCCTTGTAATGACAGTTGGCAGGGTTGCCCCGTGGTGCGAGTGGTAGAGAGCCTACCTGCCAGCGCAGGAGGCAGAGGCACGGGGCGGGGGTGGGGGNCAGCAGCTCTGCCCTCCTAGGGGTCAGAGACCCTCAGGGTCTGGTGCTTGCTCCTCCCCCGAGCCCCAACGTGCCCCCCATCCCCCGCAGTGCCCACCGGGCAGGATTGCAGAGGGTACAAGCACAGAGTCACTCCTTCCTGAAGGTCAGCTCTCCCGAAGTGGGATGAGGAGGCAACAGCCAAGGGGGGAGGAGTTAGGACTTTCAGACATCAGGTCACACGGATTCAAACGGTGAAGTAAGGAGATCTTTGTGCTCTTTTCTAGAAGCCCGCCAATGGGGGCAGCTCTCACGTAACATGGTGGGAGAGAATGGAGTGGGACAGTCACATGTGGGCTGCTGTTGACACTGGCTCTTGGGGTCTCTCTGGTTGCTCCTTAGACACCCGTTTCGTGCAGACAGTGTGGGCAGAGGTAATGCTCTGATGAACGTCCCTTAGATTCTTTGCGGCTGGTGCGAAACGCATGCGCAGTGGTCCAGCCAGCGACTGCACATGACGTTTCGGGAAGATAAGTCAGATGAGAAGAGACGCGTGTGACCTCGTCGATGTGCCTAGCCTTTCTCTGCAGGCAGCAGTCATGGCGGAGACGGTCCTGGAATCAATGGGGCAGCAACACGGGTCCTGTTTTGAAGGACTTCCCTTTCGTCTCTCAGGTGAGAATTTCAATGTCTGCTCTTCCTACTTTTCTGATTTGCTTGGGTCAGGGAAAAACAATCTCTAATGAATATTTTAGGATGTTTATTTTGAGTGATTTCAAAGATGATCTTAGAAGGATAGAAGATTAAAAAAAGGGAAAAAATCATATGAGTAAGAAATGAGGATGAAAAAGGCACTTTTTTTATTTTTCTAAACACACATGGATTCATACAGATGATAATTGAACATCACCACTGCATTGGTTTAACACATTACACACCAGGTGTATGCCAGTTCCACAGTGAAGCAGTCTGGCTGGACTGAATGTTTCTAGTCTTCCTGTTTTGAGCCACTTATAAAACCAAACAAGCATACAAACAAGCCAGAGAACAGGTCTCATTTCTCATTTTAATTAAATTCACATCAGGGAATCTAATGAAAATAAATATGTCATAGGTTCCTAGCTGAAGCATCCCAAGTGTTCTCACCACAGAGACCTACATCATTTTTGAATTCTAACTCACTTGTGCACAATTTGAAATTTTGTCGTTGCTCAGTCACTCAGTCATGTCTAACTCTTTGCAACCCCATGGACAGCAGCACACCAGTCTTCCCTGTCCTTCACCATCTCCCAGAGCTTGCTCAAACTCAGGTCCGTTGAGTCTGTGATGCTAGCCAACCGTCTCATCCTCTGTCGTCCCCTTCTCCTCCTGCCTTCAATCTTCCCCAGCATCAGGGTCTTTTCTAATGGGTCAGCTCTTCGCATCAAGTGGCCAAAGTACTGGAGCTTCAGGTTCAGCATCAGTCCTTCAGCATCAGTCAAATTAGGATTATCTTAATGCCAACATAGAATTTAAAGAGGAGTTCCAGCTTATCAATATTTCCTCCACCTTATTTTACAAATTATGTACTCTACAAGTCATTTTAAATTGTGTGGGCTTCAAGTCTGGGAAAAACACTTGAGCTGAAAGAATGCATGCTAAAAGAAAAATAGAGGCTTTAAAAAGATGGAGAAGAGACAGGATGACGGATGAAGATGCAGCTCAGAGCAGACGCAGGCAGTTGTTGATAAGTGTGCATGGATACCAGTGCAGCCAGGCATGCATTCTGAAGTTAGCCTCAGCTTTTCTTGGTTTCATGGTTGGATATTCATACAAGAAATGTCATCTGAAACGTGCACTGTTCTTGATATTTCCCCAGCAAGATTGCCTGGCCCCCTGAGAGTGACTCAACTCTTCTCTGCAGCCTGTGGCTTGTGCTGCGGCGGGGGGGTGGTGTGGTGGTGGTGGTGATAAACTTGCCATCACCCCCCCACCTCCGGCCCTCTTGATGAGGAGGAGATGTCCTCCCGTGTCCTGCCAACATCTCCATCCTCCTGTGTGAGGCCAGGGTGAGAATGACCCTCAGGAAGAGGGCTCCCCACCGTGTGAGCACAAAAGAGTGCTGGTTTGATTCTCCCAAACCAGGAACCAAGCTAGTCTGCGCCCTAAGAGCCCCCTGTGCCCACCCCTGTGGTCTGGGTGGTCACCGGCAGCTGGGGGATCACGCTGCAGCAAGCTGAGCAGTGGCCGTGCCCAGGTCCTTTGCTGCACGCGACCGTCCAGCATGGCCCTTGGGGCAGGACACCCCAGACCCCTGGGTGCTGGTTGGGGAGAAGAGCCGGAAGAGTAGCTCTTCTCGTGTTCACATGTGGGGAGCGGATTCAGGGGCTGTGCTCGTCTACCCAGACAGGCTCACAAGAGCCAAACACTCCACTATCAGGAATTGCCAGGCTTGTTGCTAGATCTTGGGGACCTTGAAATCAACCAGGAAAGAAATATTTACACCTGAAAAATACCTATCCAGGAGAACTAGCTAGTTTCCCAGCCTACTACCACGTCTTTTCCAAGCTCTGAAGGGTGAAATGACACCACCATATGCCTGAGAGATGCCCACATTTACATATAAAATTATAGGCTTTGGTTTTAGCTTTGGTGTCTAGCCTCATGAGGAACCCACTGTTTCGTGGGTGCTGATGGAGCCCTGAAGAGGCTGCTTGATGAGTGGAACCAGTGAGGCAGGAGCTGACTTTTTATCAGAGCAGCAGGAGGCAGGGGTGACTTGACAGATCTACTGGACTTGACGGGGGCTTGCTGTTTAGACCGGGAGAGTCTGGGGTCCTGGTTCTGCAGCAAACCAAGACGTTAAGCTCTTTTCCAGACTCAGATGCACTGGGTGCCTCTTCCACAAATGCTGCGTTGCCCAGTTCACCACGCAAGGTGAGAAAACGTGAACCCAGGCCAGCAGGGTTTCCTCATCACCTCCCCTCTCTGTGCCCAGGACACAGGAGGCATTCTGGTACATCCCAGA
Organism: Litocranius walleri; assembly: GCA_006410535.1. Lineage (NCBI taxonomy): Eukaryota > Metazoa > Chordata > Mammalia > Artiodactyla > Bovidae > Litocranius > Litocranius walleri. Next base: position 4,051,442 of record SJYG01000068.1, read on the forward strand.
GCTTCTAAACTCCCCTGATCTTATTGCTAGAAATTCTTGCTTATGATCAGAGAAACGCAAATGACTGTGAGGTATCACCTCACACCAGTCAGAACGGCCATCAACAGAAATCTACAAACAATTAATGCTAGATAGGATGTGGAGAAGAGGGAACCCTTCCACACTGTTTGTGGGATTGTACGTTGGTGCAGACACTATGAAGAGCAGCATGGAGGTTCCTGAAGAAACAAACAGAGAATGACTGTAAGACCCAGCAGCCCCACTGCTGGTCTTCAATTTGAAAAGATGCATATATGTACAGAGAAAACTCTCATTTGAAAAGCTACATGCACCTTGGTGTTCACAGCAGCACTATTTACAATAACTGAAACACGGAAGCAACCTACGTGCTCATTGACACATGAGTGGATAAAGAAGTGGTACATACATGCAACAGAGTATTATTTAGCCACAGAAAGTGAATCACGCCATTTGCATCAACATTAAGGGACCCGGAGATTAACATGCTAAGGGAAATAAGTCAGAAAAACAAATATCATATGATATTACTTGCTGTGTCATTTAAAATATGATACAGATGAATTTATTTAAGAAACAGAAACAGACTCACAGACGTAGAAACCAAATTTATAATTACCAAAGGTCAAAGGTAGAGAGAGATAATTTAGGAGTTGGTGATTAACAGATGCAAACTACTATATAAAATTGATAAATGACAAAGTCCTACTGTACAGAGCTGTATTTAATATCCTATAATAAACCATAATGGAAATGAACACGAAAAAGAATATAAATATGTATGAACCCTCTGCTGTACACCTGAAACTAACACAGTGTTGTAAATCAACCATATTCTTCCATTGAAAGTTAAGACAACAAAGAAATTCCTGAGTTTCCCATGAAGACAAGTCCCAGCTCCAGTTCATGAAGCTGATTCAGTGTTTGGTGGGGAAAATGAGGCTGATCATCATTTGCTACTTTCATGAAAGCACCAGGCTGTGGGTCCAGCGGGGGCTAAGAAGGCTCTTAAGTTGGCACGGGTGTCCTGAGCCTGTGCCAAGACCTCTGACAGAAGGGGATGAGGCACACGTTCCCAACCTGAATGCTGTCCTGAAGACATGCACCGCTGGGTGGGTGGTGGGGAGTCCTCTGTGATCCTTGGAGCAGATGATGTACACAGCAATGCTGACACAAGACACAGACCTCCGGGGCCGCAGAAGGCTGGGGAGTGTGCCTGGCACTGCCCAGCCAGCCAGGCTACAGCCCTCACATTCCAGCATCTGTCTGATCCTATGCCAAGTGACCACCTGGAGAATCTCCATCCAGCAGAAGGCTTTGAATCAGATTTGGGGAGGCAGCGCCATAAAGACAGAGGTGCAGAGGACGGATGGGGAGAACTTAGACTGAAGGCCACCAGGAGGGCCCTGCCTGTCCCCTGTACCATGTTGCCCTGGCAGGACGATCATTCTCAGCTGCTCAGTCATGTCAGACTCTTTGCCACCCCATGGGCTGTAGCCTGCTAGGCTCTTCTGTCCTTGGGATTTCCCAAGCAAGAATACTGGAATGGGTTGCAATTTCCTTCTCCAGGGCATCTTCCAGACCCCAGGATCAAACCCACGTCTCTTACTTTGCAGGCAGATTCTTTACTGCTAAGGATCACAGGTGCATTATAGGACCGCTCCCAGAGTGCACTGCCCGGGCGTCTGCCTGGATGCAAGGGGGGCCCTCGGAAGCAGAGGTTCAGAGATGGCCCGCCATGTTCCATGCATGACACAGACTTCCAAGCATGTGGATTTTCCGCGGCTGCTCTTGCCTGCATCACTGATGCTTTCCTGCCCCTTGTAAATCCTCTAGCATGTTGACCTTGCCTATTTCTTTCTTTTTGGCAGTAGCATGGGGCAGCATATGGGGTCTTAGTGCTCCCATCAGGGATTGAACCGATGTCCCCTGCAGTGTAAGTGTGAAGTCGTAACCTGTGGACCACCAAGGAAGTCCTAAGCCTTACCTTTTACCTTAAAGTAGCATTTAGAGGGAGGGATGATTCTAGAGAAGAGCATTGAAACATACACATTGCTATTGTTGCTCAGTTGCTAAGTCCTATCCACCATGGATAGTGGTCTTTGTCACCCCATGCACTGCAGTAAGCCAGGCTTCCCTGTCTTTCATTATCTCCTGGAGTTGCTGAAGTTCATGTCCATTGAGTCAGTGATGCTAATCTCCAGCACCACAAAATGTATAATTCAGTTCAGTCGCTCATCCTGAACTCTTTGTGACCCCATGAATTGCAGCACGCCAGGCCTCCCTGTTCATCACCATCTCTCGGAGTTCACTCAGACTCACGTCCATCGAGTCAGTGATGCCGTCCAGCCATCTCATCCTCTGTCGTCCCCTTTTCCTCCTGCCCCCAATCTCTCCCAGCATCAGAGTCTTTTCTAGTGAGTCAACTCTTCACATGAGGTGGTCAAAGTACTGGAGTTTCAGCTTTGGCATCATTCCTTCCAAAGAAATCCCAGGACTGATTTCCTTCAGAATGAACTGGTTGGATCTCCTTGCAGTCCAAGGGACTCTCAAGAGTCTTCTCCAACACCACAGTTCAAAAGCATCAATTCTTCGGCGCTCAGCTTTCTTCACAGTCCAACTCTCACATCCATACATGACCATGGAAAAACCATAGCCCTGACTAGACAAACCTTAGTCAGCAAAGTAATGTCTCTGCTTTTGAATATACTGTCTAGGTTGGTCATAACTTTTCTTCCAAGGAGGAAGCGTCTTCTAATTTCATGGCTGCAGTCACCATCTGCAGTGATTTTGGAGCCCCCCAAAATAAAGTCTGACACTGTTTCCACTGTTTCCCCATCTATTTCCCATGAAGTGATGGGACCAGATGCCATGATCTTCGTTTTCTGAATGTTGAGCTTTAAGCCAACTTTTTCACTCTCCTCTTTTACTTTCATCAAGAGGCTTTTTAGCTCCTCTTCACTTTCTGCCATAAGGGTGGTGTCATCTGCATATCTGAGGTGACTGATATTTCTCCTGGCAATCTTGATTCCAGCTTGTATTTCTTCCAGTCCAGCGTTTCTCATGATGTACTCTGCATAGAAGTTAAATAAGCAGGGTGACAATATACAGCCTTGATGTACTCCTTTTCCTATTTGGAACCAGTCTGTTGTTCCACGTCCAGTTCTAACCGTTGCTTCCTGACCTGCATACAGATTTCTCAAGAGGCAGGTCAGGTGGTCTGGTATTCCCAGCTCTTTAAGAATTTTCCACAGTTTATTGTGGTCCACACAGTCAAAGGCTTTGGCATAGTCAAAAAAGCAGAAATAGATGTTTTTCTGGAACTATGTAAAATAGATAGCCAGTGTGAGTTTGGTGTATGACACAGGGAACCCAAAGCCAAGGCTCTATGACAAGCTGGGGTGGGGGTGGGGACAGAGGTGGGAGGGGCGTCCAGGACAGAGAGGACATGTGTGTGCCTGCGGCCGATTCATGCTGATGTATGGCAAAAGCCATCACAAGACTGTGAAGTAACTATCCTCCAATGAAAAATAAATAAATAAATACTAATAAGAGAAAAACATTGATTTTTTTAAATCATTTGTATCCACTAGAAGGAATTGTTAGATTTGACCTGGTTGAGGAAGAATATTTGAAGCAGGCAAGAACAGGTGGTTTTCTTCTGCCAGCTAAGTAAATGTAGTTTTTCTTTCTTATTCCATCAATAAACACATTTAGTAAATTTCCTTCTAAATATCCCCAGTCAAGTTGGACTTCAAAAAAACATGTATTTTAAGCCTGAATTCTGCCTTACCCGTTGATAAAATTTGACAATCACGGAACCTTTTAAAAGGTATAAAGAGTTGTCATTAGGCCTTATTTGTTTATTTCCCTTCTAGCATTCATCACCCTCAGAAATGGCATCTCTTAAGGCAGGAGGACTAACCTCATCACAAAGCAACAAGGTCATTAAATTACAAAGTGGATATTTTGGATATGTGAATTGTAAGAACTACTGAGAGATCTGTTCCTATGCAGATCAACAGCAAACAAGTGCTTAATTTTAGCTTTTCATCCATAAGGTGCTCCTAATTTCAGAGTATCCCATTTCTGTTCTGCATCTGTCTTTTAATAATATGTTAGGTTGAATCAACATTTAAGTGTCTTGTTTTCCTCTTTCTTTAACAGGGCTATTAACCCACTCTCAACTTCCCTTTGGCCACCACTGCAGCTGCCCAGCCCCCTAGCCTCCCGCTGGGTGCACTCGATGGGCTGAGCCCCGTGCCCCCCACAGCACACCCCGCTGCGACAGCAGAAGTGGGAGAGGTTGAGGGCTTGCGGGGGAGTCAGAGCCCACAGGAGCCCGGACTCAGAAGTGGGAGAGGTTGAGGGCTTGCGGGGGAGTCAGAGCCCACAGGAGCCCGGACTCGTCCCTGCTGGTTCTCGGTAGACACCTGCCCACCGCTGATGGCTTCCGCGTGTCTCACCATGTTTCCTGAGACAGGAGATCCGGTCCCCTGTTCCGTTACTCATTTGCTTGGCCATGTTGCAGGCCAGAGAGTGCAGGCCAGCTGGCACACATACGAAAGGCAGGGAAGCCCCCCCGCCCAGCTCCTGGGTTCAGTTCCTCCTGCGGGCTTCGCATCGTGCGGTTGGAGCCCGCGAGCCCATCCCGCCCAGGGCTGGTCCAGCCGCTCTGAGCCGGCACTGCGGTTTCATAAGGCCTTCTCCTTCAGTCTCCTCTCAGAAGGCGGGCAGGACAGGAAACGTGTTTAAAAACTACTCCGCGGCGAAAGCTGTGAAGCTAAAGCCGGTCTCTCCCTCACCACCGGAGGCCCGGTTGTGATTTTATTATTTTATATTGAGAACAACTAAATTCACTCCTACCTCAAAAAAAAGAAGAAGAAGCCATGTCCTAAGTAGCATGGGTGGGCTGTTCCCTCACGGACTGTTCCCAAGTCCGCGTTCCTTCTCTAGGAAGTGGGGCGCTTACAGATGGAAAAAGCCACTGTGGAGTCTTGAGAAGCATCCCTTCGGCTGCGGCTCTAAATAGAAACCCGTGAGTTCGAAGCCCACCGCGCCTCATGTTTTCATGGGCGAGCATGAAATCACATCATTTTCTGGCAGTTTTGCAAAAGAGTTGCGTGGGAAATGATAAACATTCACAGTTCCTTGGGAGGATTTGTGGCACCTGCTTTCTGCTCCTTTTTCTCTGCGATTAGGTTTTTCTGAGCTGCACCCTGTGAGCCTCTGCTTCAGATGTAGGAGGATGGAAAACGAGAACAGCACGCTCCAGAAGGATTTCAGAAACACTGACTTCCTGTCAAGCAGGACGATGCCTGAAATTTGGTTTTCTCCACCAAATTTGGCTCCCAGCTGTGATGTGTCAGGTCAGACAGGAACAAGTAATTGTATTCAACCCCCAAATCAAGCTCCTGGCTGACACTCTGTGTTAGCAGTATCAGAAACCAGGTCTGTCTTTTAAAAACAATCATTACTCGGGAGCTTTGAGTTGACCTTGCACATTGACATCCTGGTGTCGGCTCCCAGAGAAGGACACAACACAGCTTGGCCCTTGAGACTCTGGGGACCACGATGGGGGAAAAGGGTGGGACATAGGCTTTAACACGGCATCCTGAAAGGGGGTGGGAAGAAAGCCAGACCGGCTTTACACATGTCACACGAAGTGGATGGTGTTTATTCCTTTACTGAAGGATATTGAAAGAAACTCCAGGAAAATCTTTGGTGAACAATCAGTACGGAATATAGAGTCCAGATTTACAAGTAGCTTGTCCCCACATGGCTCTCCTGCGTTTATTCTTCCTGACTGTGTTTGGCCCAAATGGCCTTTCCTAACGTTGTCTCCTTCAGTCTCCTTCCTTCCTGAGTGCCTGTCACAGGGTGTGAGCGATGGGAAGGCCGAGGATGAAGTCTGTCCACCTTGGAGGCCTTGATGAGCTGGACCGGAGGGGAGAAGGTGTCGTTCTGTAACCCTTAGCGGTGTTTGTCTGCAGGAGGGTGGGGTGTCCAAATACGAGAAAGGACACAGTGAGGCCCCTGCATGTGTGGGGGCCGCAGAAACGTGCAGGACAGGGGTCCAGAACCCGCTGCCAGGACCGTGCAGGGAGGACTGCACGGGTGCAGATGCTCTCTGGCCCTCCTGGGCCTGCAGGCAAGTGTGAGCTGGGACTGCAGCCCACCGTATGAGGACACGTATGGAGCCTGCTTCCAGGTTTGGTTACTGGAGTAACAGCGTGTGGTGCCCAGGGGCTGTGGCCCTCCCCGCCCCCAACTAGAGGACCCCCTGCATGGCTGGTCCTTCAGGAGAATGGGGTGGACTCTGATTCCATTTTGGTAAAACTAAATCCGTGTAAAACTCTATTCTAGCATTTTAGATGCAAATATGTCCAAACTTGACCAAGGTGTTACTTTAAGGGCCTAGTTGTCCCCTCACCATTTCAAACTATCTGTAGGCATTTGGTTTCCAAATAGAAATCACAAAGTCACACTACGTTCCAGTTTGATGGCCTTATGCTTTAAAAATATATATAGATGATCACTTATAAAACTTTAAAATGCTAACTTAAAAACAACATTGGGAGAATGTGATTATGAAAATTACACTGTTAACAAAATTTACACATAAATGAGAACATTTTTTTCCCATCATAGTTTTTATCATAACTAAACCCTGCGAAGTAAATTATTTGCAGGAGAATACAGTATAAAAATGTATTAGAAGCTCTAAGAACCAAATTGAAATGTCAAATATAGTTATTTACATTAAAATCCAACAAAATAGGTGACGGGCCTCCCTGAGCCACCTGTTGAGATTCAGAGACCCGTTTTGCTCATCAGGGAGACTGGAGCTCCATCGTTCTCACTGAGGTTCCTCACGGGGCAGATCCAGGTCCCCAGCAGCCAGTAGTGCTTGCAGTCCAGGGACTTCTTTTCTCGTAGCAAGTCTGGGGGTCTGACTACCAGAGCCAGTGTTGTTCACGGTTTCAGCAGAATGTCCAGACTCTTTTCATCCTGAAAACGTAGATGTGATACCCAAGAGCATAGAAAGCGTCCAAACACCATTAAAAAGGTGGTCCACAGCATGGAGCCCGCTCCTCATTCGCAACGGCTCGCTGTTCATGCAGCATTCTCCTGCCCCCCCTCCCCGCTTCCTGCCCCTTCTTCTTGTCCACTTTGGGGCACCCGCCCCTGCCCTGGGGCCAGGACATCTGCCCCCAGACAAAGGAGCCACGGAGCAGAAAGCCTGCCAGCAGAATGCAGGGCTCCGCCCACCGGAGCTTCTCAGGTTGAAGGGAAGTGAGGCCACTTGAGCAGGACATGGCTGGCTTCCTGGGCCCTGACAACGCCCTCTGTGTCCCAAGGGGTGGCCGGCAGTGAGGGGGCTGTTCCGGGACCCCCCCACCTCCCTCCCTGCCCGCCCGGGGCGGCCCCTGCCGAGCGGCTGCATTGGGAAAGCCAGCTGACCAGAAAGGACTCCCCAGCCCCACCTCTGATTTCTCACATTTAATTACCTGCTTTCCCCTCTCCTGCAGTCATGGAGAAAATGGAATTACACCCCTGCACCGTGTCGCCCCGGAGAAGCATTGAATGTTTCTAATAGAGCCACTGGTGGCAGGCACAAAAGGCCTGCCCCTTGTCTCAGGTCGGATATTAGCCCCTGCAGACAAGGGTGGGCATTCCCACTCCGTGGGTCTTCAATAGCAGACAAAGGAGAGCAGGCTTCCTTCCTGTCACTCCTAACACGGCACAGAAAGAAAAACTTTATTTAGCCTCCCTGGTCTGGCCAAGCCTCCTCCCGGTCCTGGCGGGGCGGCAGGGAGAAATTTTGGAGGCCTGGCCGGTTTAGCTATAAAAACTGATTTCCTTTAACTTGGGAATTTGCTCCCCCCAGCAAGGGCTGCCATATGTTACCTTAATCCCCTTAGATGCATTTTCATCTTAAAGCTGACTCAGCTGCCCCCTTGCTTTTAAGCCAATGCATGTGACCCTACAGAACTCAAGGATAAAACCGTCCTCCCAAATGCTAATGGAAATAACCAAAGGGACACAGTGATCTCTCCACATTGAGACAAGAAATGACGCCGAAGCTGCACCATCAGATGTGTTCCGTCTGGCACTGTATGATTTAGCTTGATCGATGAGGGCTTATCTCTCAGTGTGAATTATGTGGCAAGTCCTACAGGCTCATCTCAGCCCTTGCCTGGTGTTAAGGTGATTTCAACAGCCAGCATCTTCACCTCGCACAATACTGTTTCAAAACCCCTCTTGCTTGAAAGATGAAGATTTGTCTTGAATTTCTAAAAATTAACAACTTAGGAAGACAGTTCAGATCTCCTATCGCCTTGTTCAGCTGCTAAGTCGTGTCCACTCATGGACCCCACACCTGGGTCCACTCTTCTGCCGCACTCCACTCTCCTGGGCGCTGGGCCATGGGACCTTTGGCTCATTTAAGCAGAGACGCAGCTATACTTGCTCCATGAAGCTTCTCCTGTCTCTAGGCCGGTGTGATCCTTCAGCCCCTAGGACCTCAGGTCTCTAGAGGCCCTTTCCCCACCTTTTGTGGACTCTTTGTGACCCCATTGACTGCAGCACACCAGGCCTCCCTGTCCAGCACCAACTCCCAGAGTTTACTCAAACTCATGTCCATTGAGTCGGTGATGCCATCCAGCCATCTCATCCTCTGTCAGCCCCTTCTCCTCCCGCCTTCAATCTTTCCCAGCATCAGGGTCTACTGATCTGCTATAATGATTTTTTTTCCCCATAGAATCAGACCATCACTGATGTAATGACATACAAACACACACTGAAATAAACTAAAAAAAACAAAAATCAGGATCTGTATATCTATGTCACCATCAGATACGGGGTATTAGCAGGGAGTCCCCGTGGTCTAATTTGACCCATTTTAGCATATCTGAGTTAACCCCTGACAGAGACAGAGGAAGTCTGTCTCTTGGGAATTCTGTCTCTTGGGTTCAAGACCACTGCAGTCTAGCAGAACAGATAACACACGAGCCAGCAAAAGCCGCACAAAAGGTGGGGAAAGGCCCTCTAGAGGCACACAGAGTGCAGTCCTGGGGTCCTAGGGGCTGAAGGGTCACACCAGCCTAGAGACAGGAGAAGCTCCATGGAGCAGGGACAGCCGCGTCTCTGCTTAAATGAGCCAGAGCTCCCATGGCCCAGCGCCCAGGAGGGTCGTGGTGTGGCAGCAGAGTGGACACAGGCGTGGGGTCCATGAGTGGACACTGCCCCCCGACAGAGAGGCGGGTGGCTGGGGCCCGGAGCCAAACAGTAGCCACGTACATCACTTAGCCTTCTGGCTGGTGAGGCGTGGAGGTAACCAGGAGAGGGACGTGAAGGAATGCAGTTTACGGAACAGAGCATAGATATTCCTAGGGCTTGGGGTCTGGGACATCATTTGAACAGTGTTCCAAATCGAGTGGAGTGGGTTGAGTTTGGGGAGCAATGCAATCGTCCAGATAAGGAAGCCTGAGAGATGGCAGGGGCCATGGGGACTGTTGGGAAGAAGACGCAGGTCAGACACAAGGGCAGGTGGTGTCCTTAGGCTTAGACTCAGACCACACGTAGGTGAGGAGGAGGGTGGTCAGAGACGTTGAGGGCGTCAGAGTCTCAGGGCGAGGACTGGAATCAGAAGAAGCTGGCCTGGGGAAGGTAACCCCCTGAACTGTGTTTGGGATGTTTTGAGTCTACGATAGAGGTTTGTTACCAGAGTAAAGATTCCCAAGCAGGTGGTTAAAATTTTTAAATTAAAATTTGAAACCAAGTTTGAGTCATCAAGATAGAAGATTATGGAAAGGTTGGTTATACACTGCGAAGGACAGAGACTTTGGCAGAGGTTTCATTTAGATACCAAAGGTCATAAAGTACTAGGCAAAGAAGTGAAAATTGAGCCAAGAGAAGGAAAACTGTCAGCGGGGCCAAACCTGGCACCTCGGGTGTGAGAGAACTGAAGGTGTTGAAATCAGAGAATTCCCCACTAAGCTTTCAGGAGAAACTCCAGCACTGCCCTTGGCATCATCCACAAGTAAAGAGTGAACAGAAAAGTTGTCAACGAAGATGACGTAGGCTGAAGTTTCTTCTAAGATGCCACATAATGATAGAAAGCTTGGAGACTGTTCATACACCTTCAGGAATATTGGGGAAGAGAAAAAGATAGGTGCTCATATTCTTTCCTTTCAGTTCAGTTCAGTTACTCAGGCGTGTTCAACTCCTTGCGACTCCATGGACCTCCATGCCTCCCTGACCATCACCAACTCCTGGGGCTTACTCTAACTCATGTCCATTGGGTCGGTGATGCCATCCAACCATCTCATCCTCTGTCATCCCCTTCTCTTGCTGCCTTCAATCTTTCCCAGCACCATGGTCTTCCAATGAGTCAGTTCTTCACATCAGGTGGCCAAAGTATTGGAGCTTCAGTTTCATCATCAGTCCTTCCAATGAATTCAGGACTAATTTCCTTTAGAATGGACTGGTTGGATCTCCTTGCAGTCCAAGAGACTCTCAAGAGTCTTCTCCAACACCACAGCTCAAAAGCATCAATTCTTTTGCACTCAGCTTTCTTTATAGTCCAACTGTCACATCCATACATGACCACTGGAAAAACCATAGCTTTGACTATGGATTCTTTCCCTGAAGGACTAGCTATAAGATGCATTATATCCTCCAAGTGTTCTGCCTAGCACTAGGAATGCTGGACACAAGACAAACCAGATCTCATTTTTTCTTGGAACTTGCATTGTTCAGAAAGCAGATAAACGGAGACTGGGGGATGGAACCGAATACCTGGAAAGTCCTGTTAGATGGGTGCAGTCAGCGGTCTCACTGGAGGGGAGTAGTATTTGAGCTGAAAACCAGGTTAACATGAGGTTGCCCTGTAGGGAAAGGCAGGTGGACAGCATTTACAACTGAAGAAAGCTCACAGGGTCACGAGCTGAATAGCGACATGAGAGTCGTGAGCGGGGCTTCTGCTGGGACCTGGGTCTTGAGACAGGTCAGACAGGGCTTGCGAGACAAGGACTCGAGACCTTAGCCCAAGAGCAGTGGAAACAACCAGAATGCCTTTGGAGGGGAAAGATGGGCTGGCATTCAGGCTGGCTCTCACAAGTGTAACTCTCCTCCCAGCTTATACCCAGCATCCTCTTGCTGGGAGCCAGGCGTCTCCATGGAGCCAGCACAGAGTGAGCCATGGATAACTTCCCACTTTGCTGGGAGACCTTGGTGAGCGTGGGTCTGTGCTGGAGAGGAGCCTACAGGAGCCACACAAAGTGCCGCTTCCCCTCCACAGGCCATCTTCATCCCTGAGACTCTGGGGGTCCTTGATCTAACGCCTGTTTTTGCCCACCTACTTCCAGCTTCCAACCCTCACTTTCAGTCACTCTGTTGGGTTCACCTTACACTAAAAAACTCCTTCCTCACCCCACCCCCAGAAACTTCACAGGTGATGACAAGGATTTTATTTTTAAAAAATTTTTGGCCATACCACATGACATGCAGTATCTTCCCTGACCAGGGATCGAACTTGTGCCCTCTGCACTGGAAGTGTGGCATCTTAACCACTGAAAGTCCCCGTGGCGAGGATTTTTAAAAGCCTGAAGGCGTGGTAGACTTTCTCCCCTTGGATTCCCCTCACACTGTTAGACCTCACGGTCTCCTGCCAGGGATCCATTGCCCAAAAGAATCTCCAAGACTTGGACTCGATGCAATCAGCAAGAGGATTTATTAGGCCGGCGCGCCGGGGTTCGATCACCACCAGGGGAGAACGAGCCCCGAACATTTGTCACAGGGCAGTTTTAAGCACAAAACCCACAAACGGGTACAGCTAGGGTGCAGCGACCTGACTGGTGCACAGGCCTTGACATTTTCAGGGATAGGCTTATTTGTGATCAGGTCGACATGGCTGGACGAGCTGCATTTTTACTGTTAACTCGTTCTCTGGAAAATAATTTCCTGGAATGGTTTTTGAGATAAACATCCCCCGGAGGCTGCATGCCTTAGATATGAGCCCCTTACACATTCTTGAGATAAAGGTTTGTCTTAAGATTAACAGGAGGGCCTGTTTCCCTAAGGCTTTAGTGAAACTTTAACCTTTATTCTTATCCACCTTTCCTCTCAACACCAGTTTGATGTGGATTCCCTTCTTCTATTGAAGCACAAAGAGGAGAGATGGGAAAACCTGGAGTTACACTTAGGACAGTTTTTATATTTAGAATCTTGTACTTCCCAGCAAAGGAATTATCTGTCTGGAACTGCTCAGCCCTTATCCCACATGATCTCAGTTTTTATTTTTTATTTATTTATTTTTTGATCTCAGTTTTTATAACACTTTAAAAGACTCTCTGCGATCCTATGGATTGTGGCCTTCCACGGGACAGGCTCCTTTGTCCATGGGATTTTCCAGGCAAGAATTCTGGAGTGGGTTGCCATTTCCTTCTCCAGGAGATCTTCCCGACCCAGTGATCAAACCCGTGTCTCTTAAGTCTCCTGCATTTGGTAGGCAGGTTCTTTATTGCTGAGCCACTGAGGAAGACCTGAGGGAGATAAGGAAGGTGATTCAAAAATCTTCAGAAAATAAAAGCAAACTATCAAAGAAATAAAAACAAAGGTGGCAGAAAGGAAACTGGAGAAGCACAAGGCTGGGAAGACAGTTTGTGGATATGGACGTGCCCATGTCACCCTATGGGTTCAAAGAGAGGATTTAAAATAAAAGTCACTTCACATTTCCTGCTGAATGAGTTTATTTTGGGTTTTCTTTCCCAGCATTTTATCTCTGGAATCTTACATTCCAAGAGATTCTTTTCTTGCTGGAAACATCACTGAATCACTAGAAGGTAAGAGGGCTGGAGGCTGGCCCAGCAGCAGGTACCCAGCAGCTAATTAGGTGATTAAGTCATTAAAGGGAGATGGGCATGTGAGAGCTTTGGGCCAGCCACTCCCATTTCTAGAGGGATGGAGCCCAACCTCCAGCTTTTTTCTCACTTTAAACTGAAAAGGTGACTAATCCGTTTAACTCAGCCCAGGCTTTTTTTTTTTTTTTTTTCTTTTGAGTAGTAAAAGAGAAACTAAATCCAGGAAACTTCTCCTGGAAAAGTCTTTGAACAAGATAGAGTAACAAACGCCTCTGCTTGAGGGCCCCTTGCTAAGAGCAAGCTTTCAGTAAACAAAGGCCAAAGGGCATGAGTGAGTGGTCCAGGGGACTTTGATGCGGGGCTAAGCTTCTCAGCCAATAGCCTGATTAGTAATCCGACGCCTTTTGATGGAGGTCTTCTGGGGCACACCTTTTGTCTTTGCTAAATGGGGAGATGGCGGTTTACGGTTTACGGTGCTTCCTCCCAGGTGACTCCTCCCTGATTCCACAGAGATGGTGCAAAGCCCTTGCACAAAGAGAAACTTCCTGCTTCATCTCCCTCCTGACACAGCAAACCCAGTTTTCTGACTCTCAGTCTTCAGAAGGGAGCCTCTTTGCAGAAAGACGCGGAGGGGAAGGAGGACACGTTGGGTGTCTTGCTTTGTTTTGAAAAGAAGTTACAGTATGAGGGTGAAGACACTAGATACGGCAACACATCCTGCTGCATCTGATTGTTGCCCCGTCTTAGAAGGCGGCAAGGGAGAGCATTCATTTAAATATTTATGGATGTGCTGATGTCCTTGAAAGGGAGAGACTGCTCACGAGACATCTCACCCTGCCCATCGGGCTTGGACCCTTCAGCCAGCGCCCCCTTTCCCCTCCTCCTGGCAGATGCCCGCAGGCTGCTGGTGCGCCTGCTCTGTAAGCAGGCGCCACGCTGGAAGGCGTGCAGGCGGCTCCAAAGCCCCTCCCGTGCTCAGGCTGACACAGTGCTCCTCAGACGCGCTTTGTTAGCGCCTTTGCGATCGCTGCTGGCTGAGATCACAGGCCAACCAGGGTGCTGCCTGTGCACATGCTCAGTCGCTTCATTCAGGTCCCGCTGTTTGCAACCCTACAGACTGTAGCCCACCAGGCACCTCTGTCCGTGGGATTCTCCAGGCAAGAGCACTAGAGTAGGTTGCCATGTCCTCCTCCGGGGATCTCCCCGACCCAGGGATCGAACCCACGTCTCTTAACATCTCCTGTGTCTGCAGGTGAGTTCTTTATCACTAGCACCACCTGGGAAGCCCCCTGAGCATGACATTAGGAGCAAACAAAGGGCTGGAGGAGCCAGTTGGGGCATCTATGTAAAAACGGGGAGGGGAGCCCTGCAGTGTCTATGCAAACCACTCCCCCCAGATCATGAACATAAATTCAGAAACAAAAGTATTTGTTTGGGAGAGGGGAGCAGAAATTGTTAACATCGTGAACAAGCTTGCACATCTGTCTAACACTTGACAGACAGACAAGTGTCTGTCTTTAGATGACGACAGACACGGCAACATCCAAACTCCAGTTGGCACATCCGCGTCAACAGCATATCTGCGTCGTTCACTGTTAGCTCTTCAAGATCATTCTGACTCACTTCTGGCCACTCGGGTTATTTATTATAGCACGGCTTATAGCTGGTTTTCGTAACTGCACTTGCTGTCCTGACTACTGTATCATAAGATCTGGGGGCTTGTTGAAGAATTCCAGATTTCTGTCTGTTTCATAGCTGCCTGTTTTCCTCTTAATTGAATTACTTATGGACACGGTTTCTCTTGAGAGTCAGCTGAGAGCTTTGGACAGAGAAAGATTGGGTTTTTGACCCATCACCTTCCACAACCTGTTAATTATAGCTGTGGACATGCTGTTATTTCACCAAAGAGCCTGGCAGATTTCCGTGTCTGCTGCTGCCTGACCTATGGTACGACAGGTAGTTTTCTTTGCAATAGTGACTACTTCATATAGTGCTTAATTATACTGTGACTTTTTTGAAGTCACTTGATGGTGATAGAATCAAAAGTAAGCTAACCTTTATCTATGTATTCTACCTGGTACAGAGGCCAAACCAGAGGAGACAGTTGAGGATGACTAAATTCATGTTTGGTCAGCCGGGGACCCAAGCTACATCTAGTCGCTAGCTCACTGCCTGAGACCTGGCATGACTTTATTTCAGCTCAGTTGCTCAGTCATGTCTGATTCTTTGCGACCCCTTGGACTGCAGCACACCAGGCATCCCTGTCCATTACCAACTCCTGGATCTTGTGCAAACTCATGACCATCGAGTTGGTGATGCCATCCAATAGTCTCAACCTCTGTCATCCCTTCTCTTGCCTTCAATCTTTCCCAGCATCAGGGTCTTTTCAATGAGTCAGTTCTTTGCATCAGGTGGTCAGAGTATTGGAGCTTCAGTACCTGTCCTTCCAATGAATATTCAGGACTGATTTTCTTCAGGATTGACTGGTTTGATCTCCTTGCAGTCCAAGGAACTCTCAAAAGTCTTCTGCAACACCACAGTTCAAAATCATCAAGTCTTTGGTGCTCAGCTTTCATGATGGTCCAATTCTCACATCCGTACATGACTACAGGAAAAACCATAGCCTTGATTAGATAGACCTTTTTCAGCAAAGTAGTGTTCCTTCTTTTTAATAAGCTGTCTAGGTTGGTCATAACATTTCCTTCAAGGAGCAAGCATTTTTTAATTTCATGGCTGCAGTCACCGTCTGCAGTGATTTTGGAGCCCAAGAAAATAAAGCCTGTCATTATTTCCATTGTTTCCCCACAAAATGATGGGACTGGATGCCATGATCTTCATTTTTTTTGAATGTTGAGTTTTAAGCCAGCTTTTTCACTCTCCTATTTCACTTTCATCAAGAGGCTCTTTAGTTCCTCTTCACTTTCTGCCATAAGGGTGGTGTCATCTACTTGTCTGAGGTTATTGATATTTTTCCCTGCAATCATGATTCCAGCTTATGCTTCATCCAGTCCGGCATTTTGCTTGATGTACTCTGCATGTAAGTTAAATAAGCAAGGTGGCAATATACAGACTTGATGTACTCCTTTCCCGATTTTGAACCCGTCTGTTGTGCCATGTCCAATTCTAACTGTTGTTTCTTGCCCTGCGTACAGATTTCTCAGGTGGTCTGGTATTTCCATCTCTAAGAAATTATTTTATTCACTTGATTTTAATTTTGGCCAGATGCTTTGGGCATGGATTCCAAAATATCCTGAATTTTAAAATACTATGTTGTGAGGAAGACGTAAATGTATCACCAGTTCAGCTCAGTTCAGTCGCTCAGTCGTGTCCGACTCTCTGCGACCCCATGAACCGCAGCACGCCAGGCCTCCCTGTCCATCACCAACTCCCAGAGTTCACTCAGATTCACATCCATCGACTCAGTGTTGCCATCCAGCCATCTCATCCTCGGTCGTCCCCTTCTCCTCCTGCCCCCAATCCCTCCCAGCATCAGAGTCTTTTCCAATGAGTCAACTCTTGGCATGAGGTGGCCAAAGTATTGGAGTCTCAGCTTCAGCATCATTCCTTCCAAAGAAATCCCAGGGTTGATCTCCTTCAGAATGGACTGGTTGGATCTCCTTGCAGTCCAAGGGACTCTCAAGAGTCTTCTCTAACACCACAGTTCAAANCTTGTGCAAACTCATGACCATCGAGTTGGTGATGCCATCCAATAGTCTCAACCTCTGTCATCCCTTCTCTTGCCTTCAATCTTTCCCAGCATCAGGGTCTTTTCAATGAGTCAGTTCTTTGCATCAGGTGGTCAGAGTATTGGAGCTTCAGTACCTGTCCTTCCAATGAATATTCAGGACTGATTTTCTTCAGGATTGACTGGTTTGATCTCCTTGCAGTCCAAGGAACTCTCAAAAGTCTTCTGCAACACCACAGTTCAAAATCATCAAGTCTTTGGTGCTCAGCTTTCATGATGGTCCAATTCTCACATCCGTACATGACTACAGGAAAAACCATAGCCTTGATTAGATAGACCTTTTTCAGCAAAGTAGTGTTCCTTCTTTTTAATAAGCTGTCTAGGTTGGTCATAACATTTCCTTCAAGGAGCAAGCATTTTTTAATTTCATGGCTGCAGTCACCGTCTGCAGTGATTTTGGAGCCCAAGAAAATAAAGCCTGTCATTATTTCCATTGTTTCCCCACAAAATGATGGGACTGGATGCCATGATCTTCATTTTTTTTGAATGTTGAGTTTTAAGCCAGCTTTTTCACTCTCCTATTTCACTTTCATCAAGAGGCTCTTTAGTTCCTCTTCACTTTCTGCCATAAGGGTGGTGTCATCTACTTGTCTGAGGTTATTGATATTTTTCCCTGCAATCATGATTCCAGCTTATGCTTCATCCAGTCCGGCATTTTGCTTGATGTACTCTGCATGTAAGTTAAATAAGCAAGGTGGCAATATACAGACTTGATGTACTCCTTTCCCGATTTTGAACCCGTCTGTTGTGCCATGTCCAATTCTAACTGTTGTTTCTTGCCCTGCGTACAGATTTCTCAGGTGGTCTGGTATTTCCATCTCTAAGAAATTATTTTATTCACTTGATTTTAATTTTGGCCAGATGCTTTGGGCATGGATTCCAAAATATCCTGAATTTTAAAATACTATGTTGTGAGGAAGACGTAAATGTATCACCAGTTCAGCTCAGTTCAGTCGCTCAGTCGTGTCCGACTCTCTGCGACCCCATGAACCGCAGCACGCCAGGCCTCCCTGTCCATCACCAACTCCCAGAGTTCACTCAGATTCACATCCATCGACTCAGTGTTGCCATCCAGCCATCTCATCCTCGGTCGTCCCCTTCTCCTCCTGCCCCCAATCCCTCCCAGCATCAGAGTCTTTTCCAATGAGTCAACTCTTGGCATGAGGTGGCCAAAGTATTGGAGTCTCAGCTTCAGCATCATTCCTTCCAAAGAAATCCCAGGGTTGATCTCCTTCAGAATGGACTGGTTGGATCTCCTTGCAGTCCAAGGGACTCTCAAGAGTCTTCTCTAACACCACAGTTCAAAAGCATCAATTCTTTGGTGCTCAACCTTCTTTACAGTCCAACTCTCACATCCATACATGACCACAGGAAAAGCCATAGCCTTGACCAGACGGACCTTGGTTGGCAAAGTGATGTCTCTGCTTTTGAATATGCTGTCTAGGCTGGTCATAACTTTTCAAGTCAGCTGCATTAAGTGTGGTCACTTAGGTTGCTGAATCACGAGTTGGTTGTCTGTTTTGGAACATGTTGAAAACCCTGCATGGCCTCCTCTACCGCCACGGTGTGTGACAGTGACAAAGGTCTTTGAAAACCTTCTGCCAAGCACAAGACATCCTTCTGGAGCCGTTCCTTTGTCCTCAGATAAGCCACACTTCCACTGTGTTGGTGACAAGTAACACATTGTTCCTTCGTGTGCTGCTGGGCGACATTTATGAGGTTGGTTTTAATTGGATACTTTGTGCTGTAGACTTTACCTGGGAGATGTCCCCAGTGTGGGAGCTAGGAACTGGGGTGGGAGATAGTACCCGAGGTGGGAGATGGTACCCGGGGTGAAAGATGATACCTGGGGTGGAAACTTGTGTCCAGTGTATGACAACCTGGGGGTTGTCAATACACAGAGAGTTTTATGGCCCCAAAGTGTATGCATATTTTCACCAAATTAAATACATGTTCAGCACATGCGGCCCGAGTGAGTCAGGTGCTGTTGTCATTGATGGAGGATGAATTCCATGACCTCAGCTCTGCCACCTCCAGCAAAGGCCCTGCCAGTCCAGGGGGCTCTGGCCAGGTGAGTTCAGCCATCCGTGGCATGCCTCCCGCCAGCAGGCGAGTGAAGGCTTGCTTAGGGCTTACGAGCAACGCATGACCTGGATGTACTGCATGCTTCGTCGTTCAGTCCTGTCCGACTGTTTGCAGCCCTGTGGACTGTAGCCCACCAGGCTCCTCTGTCCATGGGATTCTCCAGGCCAGAATCCTGGAGCGGGTAGCCTTTCCCTTCTCCAGGGGATCTCCCCAACACAGGGATCAAACCCAGCTCTCCTGCATTACAGGTGGATTCTTTACCATCTGAACCACCAGGGAAGCCCAATTTCTTTGTTTTGTTTCATTAATAAATCAAGACAGTATGTTTCCATCTGTAAATCTGCTTTATGCATTTATTTCCCCTCGGAATTTTAAAGTCATATGTATCTATCTGTGTGTCTGATCTATTAAAGTTCTTCCAAACTATGTGTATTTGAATGTACTATTGACTCCATTTTAGAAGTTGTAGATTTCATTAAAATCATAAGGACGACATTCACGGTTTTGTGTGTCTCCATCAGGGACTTTCTAGCTGGCATCGGTGGTATAGAATCTGTCTATCTGTAGGAGATGCAAGAGATGGCAGTTCAATCCCTGGTCAGGAAGAGTCCCTGGAGTAGGAAATGGCAACCCACTCCAAAATTCTTGCCCAGGAAATCCCACAGACAGAGAAGCCTGGCAGGCTACAGTCTATGGGGTCTTGAAGAGTGAGACACAGCTGAGCACAGCATAGCACCAGTCTCCACTGTATACGGCTCTTGGTGCGAGGAAGCGACTTTGCCTCTGGTGATTCAGCCCCTCAGCAGTACATCACTCTGCAGCCCAGGTCGCCTTGCAGCTGAGCTGACATTCCTGGGCAGTGTTCCTGGGTGGGGGTCCCAGGGCCCAGGGCTAGAACTCAAGGCTGGCCTGTTGCTCCAACAGAATCCTGAGTTAGAAGGTCTTCATAAGCCTTTAGAAAACCGAATCTTTCATTCTTTTTATTTCATTCTCTTAAACGTGAACAATGATGCTGAAATATTGTTTTATCTTTTTAAGTACATATAAGATTCCTCAGATAATAAAATTGAACTTTAAAAAATTTCCTTTTAGAATGTTCACAATGTTTAGAATTATTCGAATTAGAGCAAGGGTTAGCAAATGCAAGCCTGAGTTTGATCTGCAACCTGTTTTGTGAATAAAGCTTTATTGATAGGGTCAGGTCCACTCACTCCTGTATTTTCTGAGGCTACTTCATTCTGTAATGATGGCAGAGTAGAGCAGTTATGACTGCTCACAGGCTCCAACAAAACAAAGCAAAAACACACACACACAGACTTACTGACTCCTGTTTTAGGTTGAATTAAAGCTAACCTACTTATTCACAAATTGCACAGCTTAGCTCTAGAGTTGTTACCTTCTTTTCCATCTTCAATAACAAAGTGATATTTTTCTCACTGTGGATATTCACATAAGTAAAATACAGAATGTAGACTCTTTGTTATCTGATTCCTCTTAATCTTATATTCTGAGGTTCACTCATGATGTCACACACAGTTATTCTGATTCATTTTTTCAAGACTTTTTTTTTTTTTGATGTGGACCATTTTTAAGGTTTTTACTGAATTTGTTTACAATATTTCTTCTGTTTTATGTTTTGAGTTTTTGGCCAGAAGGCATGTGGGATCTTAGTTCCCTGGCCAGGGGTCAAACTTGCACCCTCTACAAGGGAAGGCAAAGTCTTAAACACTGGACCACCAGGGAGGTTCATTTTTATTAACATATGGAATTATATGAATGAATGCATTACTGTCTATTTACTTATTCTACTGTTTATGAACATGGGTCCCTTGCGGTTTGGGGCATTACAGATGCTGCTGCTGTAAACACTTCTGATGATGCCTTGAAGTGCATGGCTATGTGTGCACATATTTCTGTCCAGTAATACACTAGTTAGCTATTGCCAGATAACAACGTACCCCAAACTCTGCAGCTCAAAACACCAGGCTCCTCTATGTAGATTTTCTCACAGTTTCAGTGGGTCAGGCATCTGGGATAGGCTTAGCTGGATGACTTCTGCTCAAAGTCCCTCGCAAAATTGCCATAAAGCTCTTGAGCCGTCAGGGGAAGCTGTAGCCCCCCACCAACGCCTCTCTTGGGGGGAGGAGCCCCTTGAAGGTGAATTACGTGGCTGTTCACAAGCTCAGGGCCTCTCTGTCTCTTGGTTGGCTCCTGACCACATAAGCCACTGTATAAGCTGCTGAGTTACCGTGATGACAGAAGCTGACTTCCTCATCTTCCCAGAATGAGACAGACAGATGGAGGACAAAAAAAGAGAGACAGACAGAGGTGAAAAGTGAGAAAGAGCGAGATAGATACAGAAACAGATAAGATGGAAGCCAGTCTTTTCAACCTTGGAAACCATTAAAAGAAAACCTTTAACAACATTTTTAACCCATCACTTCTGTGCTGTCCACTTATTAGAAATGAGTAACTAAGTCCAGTTTGCACTCAAAAGGGTAGAAATTAACATACACCTCTTAGAAAGAGGTGTGTCAGAAAAATCTGTGACTGTGCTTCCAGACAGCCACAGGGGCAGCACTCGGAGTGGAACACCTGGTTCCCAGTGTCTTCTTAGGTTTCTTTCCTGAGGCAGGGGCTCCACTAGGGTTTTCCAAGAAGGTTGCTGTAACCCACCCCTCTAGTGGCTCCATGGGAGCTCAGAACCCCCATCCAGGGTCCTTATCTTCCAAAGCCAGTCTTTCAACTTCAGGCTTTCTGCGAACCAATGATTTTTTTTTTTTGAATAACAGTGGGAAAGGAAAGACAGCTAATACATATGGTATCATGTATTCTTGCCTGGAAAACTCCATGGGCAGAGGAGCCCGGCAGGCTACAGTCCATGGGGCAACAAGAGTCAGACACAACTGAGTGAGTGAGCAGACGTGCCACCTGTTAATCGTTACCAAACAGCAAGCCTCACCACGCACAGTGCGGGCACCAGCTACAGCCCCGCTCTCAGGAAGCACACACCACAAGCATCTCCATGCCCAGAGGGTCAGCCACCACGCTGCCTGAGCGCCTCTTTATACCCATTTCCCAGCGGCGAACCATTTCTTTAAGGCTATCCAGGGCTTCAAAGAGAAAGTCCTTCCCTTAAGTTAAATTAAGACAAACTCAACTGTCAGAAACTTTGGTGCAATAATCTCTATAGTATTACTACTTCATCAGGCCCAATACTGAAATATTACTACAATAAGTAGCCTACATATGAACAAGTTCTATCCCAAGAGGGTATCCATAGGTCCTGTTTATTAACTCTAACATTAGCCTAGGTATTCAGCTAACACAGTCATCTCTATAACACTGTACTGTCATAGGGTTATAATACTTTTCACACAATACATTAAAAAACAAATATAAAATATAAAAAGTAAAGAAAACAGTTTTAATCTTATAGCACAACACTCTGCAAATTATAGCAGAGTACAACAGCTGGCACACAGGGACTGGCATCCATGAGCAGGCAAGGAGAGTTATGGACTGGAGGAGAAGAGAGGGGATGGTAAGAGCTGGAGAACCGTCAGCAACAGGTGGCAGAGGACCAGCTGCAGCGCCACTCACGCCTGCGGCTGCTGGGACGCAGGCTCACATCTGTGAAAGTTCACCACTAGAAGTTATGCATGTAGGGGGCTTCCTGTGTTCACACTTGTTTTGTTTTGCTATTGAATGTGCTTTTTTGTGTTCCTATTGTTATTAGTCATATTACAGTATTACAGTACCAAATAGATGCTATGCTTTAAATTCTGACAGAGAGACTTGGGTCTGTGAGTGTAAAGGCATATGTTTGTGCATACAGTGACTGTACATTATTCACGTGTGTATAATGGTTCGTGCACTTAATTCAGTATTCACATAAGGAGTTTTTTTTTTTTTTGCCATTTCTTCTGCATGAGGAACTTTAACAATATTTGGTGTCTCTCGGGCTTTTTGCAGCGTTAAAGGAAATGGGCAGTTTCTGTGATGACGGCGGGTGGGTGCAGATAGGTCAATTTTGTTCGGCTTGAAACAACAGTTTCCAGTTCTCATGAAGCTTCAGCCATGTCAGGGAAGCAGCCCCTGGCTGGGGTGCCGAGCTCACCCCAGCTTGAGTCTGCCTGCCTGCTGCCCCCATGACCATCCTGGGCTCCCACCTGGACACAAATTCCCTTGTCTGTCCTATTCTGACACGGGGGACTCCCTCACAATTTATGGAACCTCTTTCCTTCATCTTTTGCAGAGAATCCCGGCAGCTTTAATGGTGGATCATTTTTCACGTAAGCAGAGAGGTTTTTTGTTTTTTTTCTTTTTGAATGAGCTTCTGTTTTACGAGTCTGTCTGGAAAGGTTTGTGAGGGTACGCGTTCATGCTGCTGGAAAACGTGCCGTAAATTTCCACGAGCGGAGACGCTCCATCTCCAAGCTGAAGTCTCGTCGTGGGCCGTTGCTGTCAGCCTCCTTTCCCCAGTCCCGCTGCCGCTCCAGCGGGATCCAGCCCCCGCCCTCCAGGAGCCTCAAGAAGGCGTGTTTCTCTGCTTTGTCTTGGAAAGAGCCTCGTTCTGTGTGGCCCTCCGATGGATGCTGCCTGCAGAGAGAGGAGGAGCTGGGACAGGGCCCACAGGGAGCGAGCCTGCTTCCCGCGCGCTTAGTGGCCACGGCGCCTGGGAGGGGATGGGCGTGAGAGAGGGGCAGGCTCGACACCAGGCTCTTCCAGGGTCTTCCCGCATCCCTGTCTGCCCCTGGATGCTGGCACCCAGACTGGGGCAGTCTTGGACCCCTCAGGGCTCTGAGAGCTGCTGCTTCTGTTCCGTTGCTCAAAGTGTGGCCCAGCTTGGAGATGTGTTCACCTGGCCCCCAGATCGTCAGAACCACCCTTGACAAGGTTTGATCCACACAACACTTTCTCCCAAGGAGTTTGTGTGCGTGCTAAGTGACTTCAGCTCAGTTCAGTCGCTCAGTCGTGTCCGACTCTTTGCGACCCCATGAACTGCAGCACGCCAGGCCTCCCTGTCCATCACCAACTCCCAGAGTTGACTTCAGTCACGTCCTATTCTTCGAGATCCCATGGACTGTAGCCCACCAGGCTCCTCTGAGGACCAAAGAATTGAGGCTTTTGAACTGTGGTGTTGAAGACTCTTGAGAGTTCCTTGAACTGAAAGGAGATCAAACTAGTCAATCCTAAAAGAATCAGTCCTGAATATTGGAGGGGCTGACGCTGAAGCTCAAATACTTTGGCCACCTGATGTGAAGAACTGACTTATTGGAAAAGACTCTGATGCTGGAAAAGACTGAATGCAGGGGAGAAGGGGATGACAGAGGGTGAGATAGTTGGATGACATCACCGACTTGATGGACATGAGTTTGAGAACACTCAGGAGTTGGTGATGGACAGGGAGGCCTGGTGTACTGCAGTCTACGAGCCTCAAAGAGTCAGACATGACTGAGCAACTGAACTGAACTGAGGCTTCTCTGTCCATGGGATTTCTCAGGCAAGAATACTGGAATGAGTTGCCATTTCATTCTCCCTGGAATCTTCCCAGCCCAGGGATCGAACCTGTGTCTCTTACGTCTCCTGCATTGTCAGATGGGTTCTTTACCACTAGTGCCCCCTGGAAGCCCCCCTAAGGGGTTTAGTGGATTTGAAAACTAGGAAGAGATTAAGAATGAGAAGATGTCAGTGAATAAATCAAGAGAAAAGTTTGTGAGAAACGAGAGACCAGCTAGAAGCCCAGAGGAAAGATAAAGCACTTCCATCTGAAGGCTCTGTGCTGGCAGGTTTTGTCCAGGCCCCTGGCACACCAGTAAGCTGCCCCAGCCCTCCCCATCTTGCATCCAGGGTGGATGTGAGGAAGCTTTCTGTGAGTGGGAGTTAGTGACTCCATTCTACAGGAGGCCTGGGGGGCAGATATTTCTGCAAATCTCAAATACCTCAGCCTGTCGTGAAAAAGCTGTAACCTCACCCAGTGGTACAGTCCCAGTTGACCTCCACACCCATGACCGTGGGGCCGACTTTGAGGGACCAGGGGCCAGAAGCTGGTCTAGGAGACCAGGCGCAAGTCTGCAGCCCCCGGGGCATTCCTGGGAAGACGGCAGCAGTTCCCCCCAAGTACACAGTCCCGTATCCTCTGGAGGCACCTCTCAGTGATGAGTCCCCCAAATCGTCAGCTCATCCTCCCCTGGGTGGTGTGAAGACCAAGGCTTGTGGCTGAGACCCCGGCGCAGACGGCCCCTCTTTCCCACTTTGGGCATCTGCATGGATCTTATGGTTCTTACCCACCCGGCAACACACATTCTCCTTTCCTCAAACCAGAGGCGGGCGCACACGAGGCTCTTGCACGCTTCCTCAGCAAGCTAACCCAGAGCGCTTCCAGCCCTGCACATGGCGCGCAGCATGTGTGCACGCGCACGCACACATGCACAGACGACACACGTGTGTTTGTCATGCTTGCTTATTCACTTTGGGCTGCACTGGGTCTGGACTGCGGCTCAGGGGCTTCTTCCAGTGGAGAGTAGGGGCTGCTCCCTGGCTGGGGTGCTCAGGCTTCTCCTGTCGTGGAGTCTGGGACCTGGGCCTGTGGGCTTTGGCAGCAGCAGAGCATGAAGGCTCTGTTGTTGCAGCCTGCGGACTCGAGATTCGGTTATTGTGGAGCACAAGCTCAGTGGCTGTGCAGCACGTGGGATCTTCTGGGACCAGGGCCAAACTCAGCCCCTGCATCGGCAGGAAGATTTTTCCTACTGCACCATGAGGCAAGTTTCCCCCCACTTTTTTTTTTCCTAGTGTAAAAAGAAATTCATTGTTAAAACTATTTTGACAAAGGAAAACATACACCTCCTTATAAAGTAAACATAAATTTATATATTAAAATCTTGCTTGGGTCCTTCAAAATCCTTTCGCTCTGCTAAATGGTCAATACATGCAATGCCCGACTTTGTAAGGCCTTTTGAGAGGTGACCCCAGAGTCACCAAGGAGGCAGAACTTGTGTTCTAACTGAGCAGGGGCATCTCTACAGGTGTGAAATGCCCCCCTCGAACGTCGGAGCAAGCACAGCTTGCAGAAACACAGCCCGGCTAAGAAAGGACCAGGAAAGACACGCGTCTCCCCTCGCCAGATCCCTCCTTGAACACGCCTGTGACTGTAAAAGTACTTTAAGCAGGTGCTGACCGAGGAGAGAACCGCCACAAGCAATCCCACTGTACCTGTTTGAGATGGAAAAATCTGTAATTTTCCATTTACCGCAAGTAACATATTAGAGGCTAATCCCTCCGCGGAGAATTTTAATTCACCTCTTGGAAGGATGCTGAAAAGCGGAGACGTTTCATATTGGGTTTATTTATGTATCTATTTATTTCTGAGACATTCTCCTTGTTCCAAGGCCCTTCAGCCAAAGATGCATGTGTGAAGTTCGTGCGCGGTTTGAAGAGGGTTTTATCCCGGTAACGACAGTCACCAGGGGCGAAGGGAGCCGTGAAGAGACTTTTGCAAAGTCACTTTTCCTGGACTCAGTGACCACACAGCCCTAAGCTGTTTTGTTTTTCAAAGGCTCAGAGCCCTTGAATTCCAACTAAAATTTATATGGTTTGCTAATTGCCTGCACGTCAGGAAGGGTGAGCATGCAATTTCCTTTCACTGTAATTTGAAATCCCACAATTAACCGTTTCTCGCCATCCACTGGGGAACACAGGGCTTGGCCAGCTCCAGGCACAGGGGGTTAGCCCTGCGGAGGCGTTTAATGCTGGCACAATGCTCTGTTTTGTACTCAAAACAATTCTTTGCTGGCTCTGGCATTTTGATTTAATAAAAGACTAATAATTCCAGAAATTCAAATTTAAGCACTGTTCTTTTACTTTTAACCACCAGAAGTAACAATAATCACTAGTTCTCCTTTTAAAAAAAAATGTAGATTTAAACTAAATTAAGTTCACAGACTTTTTCTTGGACTTATTTTAATTTGGCTTTAATATTCTAAGTCTAAATCTTGAAACATTTATATCTCTGGTTTTGGTTAAACTAATAAAGTATTACTATATTAATAATTGCTACCCACTTTATTAAGAACTATAGACATCAAATCCTTTATATTCAGGACAAGAAAGCCCTTGGGCTCTGAATTCTTTTGGCATATAAGTCCTTAAGATATAATCGAGTATAACATAAAGTCTGATTTAAAACATGAATTAAAATGAAGGGCACTACTTCTATTTGCAAATTGTTAAAAGGCTCACTTAGAAGATAATTCTTGTGATGACATTGAAACAGGGGCTTGTAGGAATAAAAGGGCTTACACTTGAGGCGAGTTTCAGAATTCTTTGTGCAGATGGCGGGACCTTCAATATCGCTGAGCTGTTTAATATAAACCTGCCATATCCAAGGTAACAAATATAGAAGCAGAAGGAAATGGCACACTCAATTAAAGCGATTCATGGGCCGCCTTGAGAAAGAATAATTCAGGGGAAAATTCCCTAATTTTGGATGCTTTGGGGTCCTAGATGAGCAGCTGCCTTCTCATCCAATAATAGCCAAACTGAGATCCCTTCTGTGATTGGAACTGACTGAGAGTGGTGGAAACGCACTGCTTTGTGGATGGGGAGCCTGCCTCACCTCCGAGGTCTGCCAGGGCACCATGATCCAAGAGGGCTTTCTGGATGGGACTGGTCACTCTCTACCAAGGCGATTGAAATGTGATCACTGTCCTTGAAGACTCTGCAAGAAGGGAAGTCAGCCTCCCGTCGTGTCCGACTCTGGTGACCCCATGGACGGCAGCCCACCAGGCTCCCTGTCCCTGGGATTCTCCAGGCGAGAACAGTGCAGTGGCCTGCCGTTTCCTCCTCCACTCTTACCAGATCAGGTCCTCACTGTGATCACGCCTGATCTTGGGATCACTGATCCATGGCTCCACTTCGGGCTCGTCCCCCTGCCTCTGAAACGGAGTTTCAAGAACCTCCACCCCCAAATCCTCGCCTCTGCCTCACCACCATACCCCAGGCAGATGCAAGAAAAAGGACCACCCCCTCCCCACAAATTATAGGCTTTAAGGACCCAGACACTTATAAAATTTGAGCAGAAAATGCATTTTGATGTTTTTCCTGGCACAAGGTTATGCAGATCCGTAGAGGTAGACAGGGCCCATGAGTTTAGGACCCTAAGGGCGCACCTGGAAAACTTTAAGAATATGCTCTATGTATTTCTTATAGGCATCTCTATTTACCTTTCTTGGTTCTATTTCATTTATCCCTAAATTATCCTCGTTTGTGTTCTAAACAAGGAAGGAAGCTTTTAGAAAACTGAGTATCTTAGTTGCTCAAACTACCACACAATTGCACTCATCTCACATGCTAGTAAAGTAATGCTCAAAATTCTCCAAGCCAGGCTTCAGGAATATGTGAACCGTGAACTCCCTGATGTTCAAGCTGGTTTTAGAAAAGGCAGAGGAACCAGAGCTCAAATTGCCAACATCCACTGGATCATGGAAAAAGCAAGAGAGTTCCAGAAAAACATCTATTTCTGCTTTATTGACTATGCCAAAGCCTTTGACTGTGTGGATCACAATAAACTGGAAAATTCTGAAAGAGCTGGGAATACCAGACCACCTAACTTGCCTCTTGAGAAATCTGTATGCAGGTCAGGAAGCAACAGTTAGAACTAGACGTGGAACAACAGACTGGTTCCAAATAGGAAAAGGAGTACGTCAAGGCTGTATATTGTCACCCTGCTTATTTAACTTCTATGCAGAGTACATTGTGAGAAACGCTGGACTGGAAGAAACACAAGCTGGAATCAAGACTGCCAGGAGAAATATCAATAACCTCAGATATGCAGATGATACCACCTTTATGGCAGAAAGTGAAGAGGAGCTAAAAAGCCTCTTGATGAAAGTGAAAGAGGAGAGTTAAAAAGTTGGCTTAAAGCTCAACATTCAGAAAACGAAGATCATGGCATCTGGTCCATCACTTCATGGGAAAGATATGGGGAAACAGTGGAAACGGTGTCAGACTTTATTTTTGGGGGCTCCAAAGTCACTGCAGATGGTGACTGCAGCCATGAAATTAGACAATGCTTACTCCTTGGAAGAAAAGTTATGACCAACCTAAATAGTAGATTCAAAAGCAGAGACATTACTTTGCCAACAAAAGTCCGTCTAGTCAGGGCTATGGTTTTTCCATGGTCATATATGGATGTGAGAGTTGGACTGTGAAGAAAGCTGAGTGCCGAAGAATTGATGCTTTTGAACTGTGGTGTTGGAGAAGACTCTTGAGAGTCCCTTGGACTGCAAGGAGATCCAACCAGTCCATTTTGAAGGAGATCAACCCTGGGATTTCTTTGGAAGGAATGATGCTGAAGCTGAAACTCCAATACTTTGGCCACCTCATGCGAAGAGCCGACTCACTGGAAAAGACTCTGATGCTGGGAGGGATTGCGGGTAGGAGGAGAAGGGGACGACCGAGGATGAGATGGCTGGATGGCATCATGGACTCGATGGACGTGAGTCTGAGTGAACTCCGAGAGATGGTAATGAACAGGGAGGCCTGGCCTGCTGTGATTCAAGGGCTCACAAAAAGTTGGACGAGACTGAGCGACTGAATTGAACTGAACTGAACTGAGTATCTTAGAAAATGAATTTTCCCATCTATCCAGTCCCTGCCCTTTCTTTCATTCCTTATTTTTCTTTCTTCCTTCATTTCTTTCTTCCTTCCCTCTTCTTCTCTCTCTCTCACACACATACACTTGTGGTGGAAAAAGGCAGAATGTATCCAATAGACGTGTATAAGTCAGTGCCTGACTAGCTGGTTGTCTGTGAGGCAACCACAGAGACTCAGACAAACACAATTAATCCTTATTCAATGATATTCTATCATCATATCTGTTTAACACACAGTTTCATGTTCTGTTTCTAGAAATTGTAAAACAACAATGTTATTGCTAAGACTTGAAAGTGTCACTTGAAACTTGTGCTCGCTTGGAGCACACAGTTTTTGATACCAGGCATGTTTCCCTGGGTTGCTGAGGCTGCCTGCAGAGCAGGGCACAAAGGATGGAAAGAGAGGGAGCCAGGGGGTGGCAGGAGGTCAGGAGAAGCTGGCAGGGCTTCACTGCTCAGAGCAAGAGGGCCCACGGGCAATCATCGGAGCTTCCCAAGGGGCTCAAGTGGTAAAGGGTCTGCCAGCCAGTGCAGGAGATGTAAGAGATGCAGTTTCAATCCCTGGGTTGAAAGACGCCTTGGAGGACGAAACGGCAACCCAAGCCGGTATTCTTGCCTGGGAAATACCGTGGACAGAGGAGCCTGGTGGGCTGCAGTCCATGGGGTCACAAAGAGCCAGACACAGCTGAGCAACTGAGCATGCATGCGTGCACATTAGAAATCTAAATACCCTCCAAAGACACACACACACACCAGTTGATGGATGAATCAAGCCTGAATAGCATGCCTTGGAAATGAGCCCTGGTGGCGCTGGCTGTGGTCAAACAGAGGGCAGGGCAAATGGTTGGCACCAAGTATGTGTTCACAGAGACAGATCCTCATTCTGTTATCATATCAACCATGAGCTGACAGTCCTGGAGAGATGCCACCCTGGAAGAGTGGCTGCACCTGGATGTGAGGGGCTAAAGTAGCTGCCCTAGGAGGGCAGACAAGCCGCAGGCCAGGCAGCTGGAAACCTCGCCCCTAGAAGACAACACAGGGCCCTGGGAAAGGAGGCTGCAGGCGGGTGCAGTCATCAGAGAGGCCCTCGGCCACTGCCGGTCCTCCACAGCTGGGCATCCGGGGACCCGACTGGCCCAGACTATCCTGGAGGAGAGGGGGCCGCACACGGGCCCTGAGGGCCAGACAGCAGCTTCCCGCCCTTTCTTAGGGTCTCCAGATGCAGTGTTCAGGAGCAAGCACCAGGAAGCCAGCATAGCTGAGGAGGGCACCGGGAACAAAGGAAAGCAAAGGACACCACAGACACTCCTCCTCCTGGCTGGCACAGGCCACGTGCCAGGTGATGGGGGGACAGACAGAGCGGGGCAGGGACTGACCAGGCTCTGAGCGTCCCCCTGGCCTGGCCCTAGCCTGCCGTGGACCCCTCTGGGCAGGAATGGGAGCCTGGCTTTTAAGGCAGATGCCCTCGCACCCCGGGAAGCCACGCGTCCCTCGGAAGGTCTAGGCCACTGTGTTGCCTCCTGCTCTCAGCGCCGCCCTGTCTTCCCCTCCTCCTTTCTCCTCTCTCCCTTTCCTCTGAAGCCAACAGCCCAGGAGAGGCAGGAGGGTGCTCTCCTCCAGGGGATGACCCACTCCCCACGCGGCGCAGCTATGGGACCCGGGAACCGGTGAGGACACCCTTGCTGTACCCGCAATGATGTCCAGAGATCAAAGACGCCTAGGACAATGGGTCTCCAGTGAGTGAGCATGGAAGGACAGACTCCTCTGTGACAGTTCAGCAGCAGCAGCCCTGCGAATAAGAGCCCATATCCTTCAAAAGTATCACAGCAGCAAGGCAGTTAGAAAGACACACGCCTGTGAGCAGTGGCTTCTAGAACCTTCGCAAGCAGGCGGGTCCCAGGCCTTGGTGGGCAGGGCTGAGAGCTTGCAGGGTGGCTGGGCCAGCATCAGGATGCCAGCGGTCAAGGGTGGAGGGGAGGACCAAGCCAGCCTTGGTGAGGCTTGTGATCAGGGCAAAGCAAACTCAAAAATGGTTTGCCGCTGTTCACAGCAGCCAGCTTAGGCCCCTTCTGTAAACCTACACCCCTCTTTTTTTTTTCCTGCATTTTGCTATGTGCCTCGAAACATTTTCAGTTCTGCTGGAATGATTATTATAAAGTGTGAGTCACTCAATCGTGTTCGACTCTTTGCAACCCTATAGACTATAGCCCGCCAGGTTCCTCTGTTCATGGGATTCTCCAGGCAAGAACACTGGAGTGGGTTGCCATTCCCTTCTCCAGGGGATCTTCCCAACCCAGGGATCGAACCCAGGTCTCCTCACTGCAGGCAGATTCTTTGGCATGTGAGCCACCAGGGAGTGATTTTAAGGCTGAGTTTTATTTATCTTTTAAATCCTCTCTCATGTCCCTTTTGAAGTGCCCTTTCAAAAGTGAAAAACCACTGTTTCTTCAATCTGCAATCAATTCAGAGTGTCAGAATTTGTATAAGTGTTGTTTAGGGGCCCATCAGGAACACGGCATCAGCCCCAGGGCAGTTCAGTTCAGTTCAGTTCAGTTCAGTCGCTCAGTCATGTCCGACTTTTTGTGACCCCATGGACTGCAGCGTGCCAGGCCTCCCTGTCCATCACCAACTCCCGGAGTTTACTCAAACTCACGTCCATTGAGTCGGTCCCAGGGCAGTGTCTCACGGCAAACTGGCACCCTGAGGAGCAGAAGAGCCTCTGCAGGCGGCCGCCCCAGCTCAGAGATGCTGTTTGGAAATCATTAATGAGGTGAGCACGGCTCTTTTCACAAAGCTGACCTCTTTGAACTGCATCCCTAAATGGAAACACAAGAGCAGAGGAAAGCCCACAACAGCCACATTATGGGGGCCCCACAAACACTGGCCATGCCGGGCTTATATGAACCTCATCCTTTAGGAGAGGGGGAGCAGGCAGGCTCGGGGGGCCGAGGAAGCAGCGGCTGGAGTGGCCCCCGAAATGTCCCCACGCTGGACCGGCTGGACCAGCCCTGTCTTCCTGCACAATGAAAGGCCCTTTCAGAGCCCAGCCTTGGGAGCAGCGCAAGAACTGAAGTCAGTGCATTCTCTGAGTGGAATCAGTGTCTCTTTTTAAGTCCCTGTAAGGTTTGTGTAAATTCCCTGGGCGCAGCATCATTAGGATTCCACCGCCAAGGCGCATACATTAGGCAACACTGGGGCCCTTTTGTGTTCCCCACATCCACTCTCTCCTGCCGCTGGTGGAGTCTGAAAGCTTAAACAAAGTGGGGCTCCTGCTGGGGCAGGAGCTGCCCTGGCCTCTGAAGCCACCTTTGTGTTGAGGAGCCTCATCTGAATGAGCAGCACGTCGTCCCAGGGAGGACAGACCCTCCAGCCCTCTGCTCCCGTGGAGGGGGACAGACAGAGCGCTGAATTCATTTTGTTCTTTCATTACACACGAAAACATCCCGCGGACGAATGAATTTCCCAACGCCACACAAATGCGACCCGGGGAGACGCTCTGCTGTGTGTGCGGCTCAGTCGCCTGGGACGAAAGATTTTATCCCAGGACTTGGCTCTTCCCACACCGGCTTCTTCCTGCCTGCTTCCCTGGAAGGCACGGGGAGGGCTGGACCTCAGCCACTACCCAAGAAACCCCAGGGGACTGGGGGAGCCTTACACGGGGATTTGGAGATGTTTTCCCCTTGTGTTTTCAGCTGTGAGGAGACTTCACTGCCGCCTTGCAAGTTGAACAAGTGGTCAGGGAAGATTTAGGGCCGCACATAAATTGTGGGACTTGAAAGCCGCATTTCAAGTCGTATTATGTTCTTCCTTTCAGGTTTGCAGAGACTTTTCCTCTCGTGTTAGAATGGCTTGCATCTTTGCCCTCCAGCCGCCGAGAGACTCCAAGTGTAACTGGAACGCCCTTGATATGGAGAGATAAGAGGGTTGGGGAGCCCTCTTGGTGGGCATCGATATCATTCTCAGTTTGCAGGAAGTTGTCCAGATCTTGGAGTGGGGTGGGGGCTGGAGTGAGTCTCTTTGCTTGCACGCTGCCGCTGGCCTGCCTACATGCTTGATAGAACTGCAACAGCAGTGTCTCCGGAAGTGACAGAGAGAAAGTCCTGAATGGTTGGACCTTCCATGTCTTGGGTGGATTCAAGTAGAAACAGACCCTGTTGCTGGGAAAGACTGAAGGCAAAAAGAGAAGGGAGCAGCAGAGTGTAAGATGGTTTTATGGCATCACCAACTCGATGGACATGAGTGTGAGCAAGCTCTGCGATATTCTGAGGATAGAGGAGCCTGGTGCTGGAGTGCATGGGCTCTCAAGGAGTCAAACCAAGGACTTAGCAATTAAACAGCGAAACAAGTATGTTAGCATATGAGGGCTTCTGGGAGCCAAAGTAAACCATTGTGAAATGGCAGTCCATGCAGAAATGTTTCCCTGGCAAATTCTGAAAGCC
The DNA here is from genome assembly GCA_006410535.1 of Litocranius walleri. Lineage (NCBI taxonomy): Eukaryota > Metazoa > Chordata > Mammalia > Artiodactyla > Bovidae > Litocranius > Litocranius walleri. Next base: position 4,085,250 of record SJYG01000068.1, read on the forward strand.
AAATTCACATTTTTTTGTTAATGCAGAAAAACATTTGAATTCCAATTTTTAAAGACTTTACTTTTGATGTTTGGACAAGGGGAAGAGGTTCAGTTTAGAAGATGTACTGGTCATTCACTAGTATTCTGAGAACTCTTCTCTAAAAAGAAAGAAAAATTGATGGAAAAAAACAATGAAAAATGCCTGCTTCCCTGGAAGGCACGGGGAGGGCTGGACCTCAGCCACTACCCAAGAAACCCCAGGGGACTGGGGGAGCCTTACACGGGGATTTGGAGATGTTTTCCCCTTGTGTTTTCAGCTGTGAGGAGACTTCACTGCCGCCTTGCAAGTTGAACAAGTGGTCAGGGAAGATTTAGGGCCGCACATAAATTGTGGGACTTGAAAGCCGCATTTCAAGTCGTATTATGTTCTTCCTTTCAGGTTTGCAGAGACTTTTCCTCTCGTGTTAGAATGGCTTGCATCTTTGCCCTCCAGCCGCCGAGAGACTCCAAGTGTAACTGGAACGCCCTTGATATGGAGAGATAAGAGGGTTGGGGAGCCCTCTTGGTGGGCATCGATATCATTCTCAGTTTGCAGGAAGTTGTCCAGATCTTGGAGTGGGGTGGGGGCTGGAGTGAGTCTCTTTGCTTGCACGCTGCCGCTGGCCTGCCTACATGCTTGATAGAACTGCAACAGCAGTGTCTCCGGAAGTGACAGAGAGAAAGTCCTGAATGGTTGGACCTTCCATGTCTTGGGTGGATTCAAGTAGAAACAGACCCTGTTGCTGGGAAAGACTGAAGGCAAAAAGAGAAGGGAGCAGCAGAGTGTAAGATGGTTTTATGGCATCACCAACTCGATGGACATGAGTGTGAGCAAGCTCTGCGATATTCTGAGGATAGAGGAGCCTGGTGCTGGAGTGCATGGGCTCTCAAGGAGTCAAACCAAGGACTTAGCAATTAAACAGCGAAACAAGTATGTTAGCATATGAGGGCTTCTGGGAGCCAAAGTAAACCATTGTGAAATGGCAGTCCATGCAGAAATGTTTCCCTGGCAAATTCTGAAAGCCAAATTCACATTTTTTTGTTAATGCAGAAAAACATTTGAATTCCAATTTTTAAAGACTTTACTTTTGATGTTTGGACAAGGGGAAGAGGTTCAGTTTAGAAGATGTACTGGTCATTCACTAGTATTCTGAGAACTCTTCTCTAAAAAGAAAGAAAAATTGATGGAAAAAAACAATGAAAAAGACATCTATCTGCTTCATTGTTTTGCAGGTAAAGCATTATTTTTATGTATTTGAGGATGACATTCTGCTCTGACCAGTGTAAATTTAGTTTGCAAGTTTGAAATGCAAAAGGAACTTTAACATACATAAAGTCTAATCATAAGGAAAAATACACCATGAAGCTGGTATTCTGCACTCATTAAAATATTTACATATACAGCTTGAGCATGCAGATCAAGCCATGTTCAATTAAAACACTGTATAAAATTTCTTTGTAAACATGCCTCTGGTTTGTACACATATGATTTATCTCTATTTAGCACTTAGTATCGTCATATTTTTTCTTATTTCATTAAATGCAGTCTGGGATGAAACTTTACGATACAGAGGGAAGATGCTACTGCGGTATGGGCTTTAGGAGAGGGTGTAAATCCCCAGTAATGTATTACCTGAGTCACACATTTGACATAATTTAACATGGGCCACGTTCTCCTGGCGTGTAAGTTAATACCTGGGTGTAAGGTCACACGTGTGCACATTCTGCAAAACAGATCACGGAACAGCAAACACGCTCTGCGCCGTTCCCTGCTGTCAGTCCTCACGATTGATACAGATGGCCCGGCCACGTCAGTCAGGGGCCGCCCTTATCCATCACGGCACTGAGTGTGGCCCATGCCAGGCCTCGGGGCTGCTGTCTTCCCATGAGAGCAGGAGAACCTCGGGGAGATGGGGTAAAGGAAGTGATTCCCTGGTGTTTCTCCTCATCGTGAGTCAGGGGATAAAGTTCAGAGGTGTGGATACACTTGCAGTTTCCCAAAAGGCTTTACTAATTGGGGTAAGAGGGCTTCAAACTCAATAAAGTACTCATTGGTTTAAAAGATGCAGTTTGCATTATTTCACAGAGGATGTCACCCTTACGGCAGAAAATGAAGAGGAACTAAAGAGCCTCTTGATGAAGGTGAAAGAGGAGACTGAAAAAGATGGCTTAAAACTCAGCCCTCAAAAAACTAAGATCTTAGCATTCTGTCTCATCACTTCATAGCTTATGCATGGGGAAAAATGGAAACAGCAGCAGATTTTATTTCCTTGGGCTCCAAAATCAATGCGGATGATGATGCAGCCATGAAGTTTAAAGACTCTTGCTCCTTGCAAGAAATATTATGACCAACCTAGACAGTGTATTAAAAAGCAGAGATGTTACTTTGCCAACAAAGGTCTCTATATACAAAGCTATGATTTTTTTCCAGTGGTCATGTATGAATGTGAGAGTTGAACCATAAAGAAAGCTGAGCACCAAAGAATTGATGCTTTTGAACTGTGGTGTTGGAGAAGACTCTTGAGAGTCCCTTGGTCTGCAAGGAGATCCAACCAGTCCATCCTAAAGGAAACCAGTCCTAAATATTCATTGGAAGGACTGATGCTGAAGCTGAAGCTCCAATCCTTTGGTCATCTGATGTAAAAAGCTGACTCCTTGAAATAGAGCCTGATGCTAAGAATGATTGAAGGCAGGAGCAGAAGGGGACAACAGAGGATGAGGTGGTTGGATGGCATTATGGACTCGATGTACATGAGTTTGAGCAAGCTCTGGGAGATGGTGAAGGATAGGGAAGCCCGGCATGCTGCAGTCCAAGGGGTTAAAAAGAGTTTCATGTGACTGAGTGACTGAAGGACAGCGACATGGTTTTTCCAGTAGTCACATGGTTTTTCCAGTAGTCACATACAGATGTGAGAATTGGAGCATAAAGAAGGCTGAATGCCAAAGGATTGATGCTTTTGAGTTGTGGTGCTGAAGAGGAACTGAACAACAAAGGACAGGTGATGGATTGAGAATTCTTTTTTTTTAGCAACTTAGCAATTTTTTTTTAAATTTTCCTTCCACAAATAATTTTACACACATCAAATATAGACTAACTTGAATTAATACAAAATGCTCTAACGATATAGAAGTGAATGAATGGATGGGCTTGGCAGGTTGAATACCAGCATTTACCTTCACTCTCTTCTCTGCACCTGATGATGCTGAGCAGGACCCTGTGGGGCTACAGGGATGAAGGCCTCCTCATGCCCCATTCCTTGTGGGCAAGACTGCAGCTTCCATGACCTTCTCTGAGTTCCAAAGGGCAGAACGGTTGCTCATCAAACAGGAGCCACAAGGAAACCAGCTGTACATGTGTGCTAAGTCACCTCAGTCGTGCCCAGCTCTGCAGCCCCGTGGACTGCAGCCCGCCAGGCTCCTCTGTCCATGGGATTCTCCAGGCAGGAAGACTGGAGCCGGCTGCCATGCCCTCCTCCAGGGGGTCTTCACAACCCAGGGAGCCAACCCACATATCTTATATCTCCTGCACTGGCAGGTGGGTTCTTTATCACTAACAAGAGTCTCATCAAGACAAGGAGACTGGACCACCTGAGACCCTGCACACACCCGAAGCTTGTCAGCAACCCCACCCTTTTGAAACTCTGCAGAAGAAAGAAGAATGCATGACTGTTCCTGCCTTGATCCGTATCACATACTGCTTCCTGACTGTGTAATCTCTCCCTACTCACCAGGCAGGGGGCACAGTCCTTGAGGCACTGGCCTACTGTTTCCCCTTTGCCTGGCAAAGTAACAATGCCACTCTTTCCTTCTCCTCTGTGACTCAGTCTCCATAGTTCTGGTTGGCATTGGTGCACAGACAACCCAGATTCTGGCAACACTGATACAAAAGGTATAAACTCCAGAAGGCAGGTGACAAAGTGAACGAAACATTGGAGAGGAAACAGGTAAATGCTGGCCCATCGCTGCTGCTGAAGGACTAGCCACCCCGAGCAGTAAGCTACGGCCACAGCCGTCGCACTGTGCTCCCAGATTCTCTGGGCAGGAATCAGGAAGGGGCAGCTTGTCTCTGCTCCATGATGTCAGGAGCCTGAGCCAGCAGGTTCTGAAAGCTTGGGGTGAGGGAATGCTGGAGGCTGACTCCAAGAATCCCCTCATTCCATGGGTGCTGGTGGGTGCTGCAACCTCAGCTGGGCTGGGCTGTTGGACCTCCTGAATGCGGCCTCTCCATGTTGTCTGAGCTTCCTCCCACTCGGTAGTTTCAGGGTACTCAGACCTCTTACCTGGCAGTTCCGGGCTCTGTAGGTGATTCCCTCTGCCAACAAGGCTAAAATCTCACCTGCCTTTTTAAAATCTAGATTGGTGCCTTTTTAAAATCTAGACTGGGAACTCCCGTAGCATTGCTTCTGCTGTTATCTTAGTGTGATATCCTGCAGATTCAGGGGGTAGAGCCCATCTAGTAATGGGGGAATGATCAAGTTCTAGGAGGGCCTGTGGAATGAGAGCTCTTATTGCAGTCACCCTTGAAGAATGTTTGTCGCTGTTCGGTCACCAAGTCCTGTCTCACGCTTAGCAACCCCATGAACTAAAAACTCGCCAGGTTTCCCTGTCCGTCTCCATCTCCTGGAGTTTGTCCAAGTTCATTTCCACTGAATTGGTGACGCCATCCAACCATCTTATCCTCTGTCACCCTCTTCTCCTCCGCCTTCGATCTTTCCCAGCATCAGGGGCTTTTCTAATGAGTCAGCTGTTCGCATCAGGTGGCCAAAGTATTGGAGCCTCAGCTTCAGCATCAGTCCTTCCTATGATTACTCAGAGTTTAGTTACTTTAAGATTCACTAGTTTGGTCTCCTTTCTGTCCAAGGGACTCTTGAGAACCTTCTCCAGCACCACAGTTCGAAAACATCAATTCTTCAGTGCTCTGTCTTATTGTCCAGCTCTCACATCCCTACGTGACAACTGGGAAAACCATAGCTTTGACTAGATGGATCTCTGTGGGAAAAATGATGTCTTTCCTAGTGGGAGAATGATGGGAAATAACTCAAACTAGAGAATTCCCAAGCTTGAGAATTTCAATTGGTTAGACATGGAAGATGTAGAAATTCATTTGGTTCTTGCACTTGTATCTCCCTTGAAGAATACAATCTGGCAAAAATGGCAAGGGATAAAGCTCACCAAAGAGAGTTGGAGCATGACTGTTCAAAGTGGGGAGAGAAACCTGATAGGGTGCTGGCTGATTCTTGCTTCAAAGCCTGGTAGATGTAGGAGCCAGGTACTGCTGAAGGCAGATGGCAGAGAGCCCTAACAACAAAGCCATCTTTATAAGGAGTGTCCAGGCCCCAAGGTTCCTGTCCATCCCTCACAGTCAGGGGCTGCCTTTACTCATCAGACAGCACAGAGGAGGGGCTGACACTGCTTATGGTTCTTTAGGCAACTGGAGGTCAGTACCTGTACCAATGGTACCCACACTGCAGACTAACGAAGCTTGCCACAGCAACTATGAAGATCTAAAATCAGTCAATCCTAAAGGAAATCAACCCTGAACATTTTTTTGGAAGGACTAATGCTGAAGCTGAAGCTCCAATCCTTTGGCCACCTGATGTAAAGAGCTAACTCACTGGAAAAGACCCCAATGCTGAGAAAGATTGATGGCAGGAGGAGAAGGGGACAACAGAGAATGAGATGGCTAGATATGATCACCAACTCAATCTACATAAATGTGACCAAACTCCGGAATATAGTGAAGGGCAGAGAAGCCTTGTCATGCTGCAGTCTGTAGGGTCACAAAGAGTCACACTTGACAGTGACTGAACAACAAGAAAAATACTATATATATATGTGGTGCTGGAGAAGACTCTTGAGAGTCCCTTGGACTACAAGGAGATCCATCCAGTCCATTCTGAAGGAGATCAGCCCTGGGATTTCTTTGGAAGGAATGATGCTAAAGCTGAAAGAAACTTCAGTACTTTGGCCACCTCATGTGAAGAGTTGACTCACTGGAAAAGACTCTGATGCTGGGAGGGATTGGGGGCAGGAGGAGAAGGGGACGACAGAGGATGAGATGGCTGGATGGCATCACCGACTTGATGCACATGAGTTTGAGTGAACTCCGGGAGTTGGTGATGGACAGGGAGGCCTGGCGTGCTGCAATTCATGGGGTCGCAAAGAGTTGGACACGACTGAGCGACTGAACTGAACTGATATATATATATATATATATATATATATAGATTATATTCTGTACAATCAAATGACTATTTCTGTACTAAGCCAGATACAAAAATATTGCCCCTTCTGAAGCAGGGATTTCTTTATATGGGCAGTAGATAATTTATTTCAAAGGAGAAACAGCTGATTCCTGGATAGGAAGTGAAAGTGAAAGTATTAGTTACTCTATCATATCTGACTTTTTGTGACCCCATGGACTATAACCAACAAGGTTCCTCTGCCCATGGAATTCTCCAGGCAATGATACTGGAGTGGGTTGCCATTCTCTTCTCCAGGGGGTCTTCTCAAGCCAGGGATTGAACCCAGGTCTCTTGCATCGCATGTAGATTCTTTACCATTTAAGACACCAGGGAACCACATATGCACCTGGATATATGTACATACACATGTCAGTTCAGTCCAGTCCAGGTTGCTCAGTCATATCTGACTCTTTGCAACCCCATGAATCGCAGCACTCCAGGGCTCCCTGTCCATTACCAACTCCTGGAGTTCACTCAAACTCATGTGCATCAAGTCGGTGATGCCATCCAGCCATCTCATCCTCTGTCGTCCCCTTCTCCTCCTGCCCCCAATCCCTCTCAGCATCAGAGTCTTTTCCAGTGAGTCAACTCTTCGCATGAGGTGGCCAAAGTCCTGGAGTTTCAGCTTCAGCATCATTCCCTCCAAAGAACACCCAGAGGTGATCTCCTTCAGAATGGACTGGTTGGATCTCCTTGCAGTCCAAGGGACTCTCAAGAGTCTTCTCCAACACCACAGTTCAAAAGCATCAATTGTTTGGCGCTCAGCTTTCTTCACAGTCCAACTCTCACATCCATACATGACCATGGAAAAACCATAGCCTTTACTAGATGGACCTTAGTTGGCAAAGTAATGTCTCTGCTTTTGAATATGCTCTCTAGGTTGGTCATAACTTTCCTTCCAAGGAGTAAGCGTCTTTTAATTTCATGGCTGCAGTCACCATGAGCAGTGATTTTGGAGCCCCCCAAAATAGTCTGACACTGTTTCCACTGTTTCCCCATCTATTTCCCATGAAGTGATGGGACCAGATGCCATGATCTTCATTTTCTGAACGTTGAGCTTTAAGCCAACTTTTTCACTCTCCTCTTTCACTTTCATCAAGAGGCTCTTTAGTTCCTCTTCACTTTCTGACATAAGGGTGGCGTTATCTGCATATCTGAGGTTATTGATATTTCTCCCAGCAATCTTGATTCCAGCTTGTGCTTCTTCCAGCCCAGCGTTTCTCATGATGTACTCTGCATAGAAGTTAAATAAGCAGGGTGACAATATACAGCCTTGATGTACTCTTTTTCCTATTTGGAACCAGTCTGTTGTTCCATGTCCAGTTGTAACTGTTGCTTCCTGACCTGCAGATAGGTTTCTCAAGAAGCAGGTCAGGTGGTCTGGTATGCCCATCTCTTTCAGAATTTTCCACAGTTTATTGTGATCCACACAGTCAAAGGCTTTGGTATAGTCAATAAAGCAGAAGTAGACGTTTGTCTGGAACTCTCTTCCTTTTTCGGCGATCCAGTGGATGTTGGCAATTTGATCTCTGGTTCCTCTGCCTTTTCTAAAACCAGCTTGAACATCTGGAAGTTCACGGTTCACATATTGCTGAAGCCTGACTTGGAGAATTTTGAGCATTACTTTACTAGCGTGTGAGATGAGTGCAATTGTGCGGTAGTTTGAGCATTCTTTGGCATTGCCTTTCTTTGGGATTGGAACATATATATATATATATGTATGTATACACTTTTTCCTTCACTTAAGATTATTCTTTCATTTTCTTAATGAATCCAGATTTAAAGAGAAATAGTTCAGAGGGATGATACACTTATAGTATCCTGAAGTCTGCTCTAAAATTCCCAGGGGTATTCAGGCCAGCCTGACAAATACAGAAAAGGAACCTAAGAAATTTAAGGCTGGTCTGTTCAAGTTCACATAATTTGTAAGTGTAAAACTAAGGTTTAACTAGCAACTTCTTAAGAAAATCTGGATTCACCATCTTCTGCAGACTGCCTGGATATCTGTGGTATAAACACGTGTGGATAAATCCTTCTAAGATTTAACTTTCAGTCAATTTGTCTTTCAGTCACTTCAACTGATAGAGGCTTCCTCATTTTTTAAGACAAGTTATGGTACTGACCTGGAGAAGGGCATGGCGACCTACCCCAGTATTCTTGCCTGGAAATTCCAAGGACAGAGGAACCTGGTGGGCTACAGTTCATGGAGTCAAAAAGTGTCAGACATGACTGAGCAACTAACACAGACACACACACACACACACACACACAGTACTGACCAACAGAGTTATCTTACTTTTAAATTGTTTCTGATGGAGACAGATAGAGACTGAGGCACCCTGGTTTAAGAGCTAGTTTTTGCTTTTGGGGTTTTTTTTTTTGGTCATCCATTCAAGATTGCTTATTTGTGTATCACTTAAACTCTGATAAAATTTAGAGAAAGACAACAGCCCAATTATCCATTAAAACTATTAAATGAAGAGCTATAATTGCTAGTTTTTCCAGTAGTCATGTACTACTGAGAGTAGGATGTGAAAGTTAGACTATAAAGAAGACTGAGAGCCAAATAATGGATGCTTTTGAACTGTGGTTCTGAAGATTTTTGAGACTCCCTTGGACTGCAAGGAGGTCAAACCAGCCAATCCTAAAGGAAATCAGCCCTGAATATTCATTGGAAGGACTGATGCTGAAGTTGAAGCTCCAATAATTTAGCCACCTGATGCGAAGAGTTGACTCACTGGAAAAGACTCTGATGCTGGGAAAGATTGAGGGCAGGAGGAGAAGGAGGTGACAGAGGATGAGAAGTCTGGATAGCACCACTGACTCAATGGACATGAATTTGAGCAAACTCTGGGAGACAGTGAAGGACAGGGAAGCCTGGCATGCTGCGGTCTATGGCATCACAAGGAATTGGACAGGACTGAGCAACTGAACAAAATAATTGTTAGAAGCAGCCCCCACAGACTATAATCTAACTGACTGCATAAGCTCTTCATAAAGTGTCCCTTCCTGCCTTTAGGGGTCCTGAGGAATTTTTGAGTTACCGTCAGTACAGGTTATTCAAAAGACTCTGAGTCTTCGTAGTGTTTATGGTGGGGTTGTTTGTCTTTAGGAATTGTGAAGCTTCCCACTAAGTAGGGATTCAATTTCAAAAGGCTTCCATTTAATTTCAAAATGATGTCAGGTTTTTCCCCACCAGAGAAAACAAGGAAAAAGAAGGAAGTCAGAGCAAGGGGTAAGGGATTTCGGGGAGAAGGGTGAGAGTGGGGTGACTTTCCCATACGCCCTGCTCCATCCATGCTGCCTCTTCCAGAGGATGCTGCCTTCCCCAGCATCCCTGGGGACCATCCCCTCCGCCTGGGGTGTGTGATCTGGAGAGAAGGGGCTGAGAGTGGGGGACCACCTTCTACTCTGGGCTTCACTCCCAGTCAGTATTTCCCAGTTAATAACCAGTGTGTCCAGAGGAGATCCCAGGAGATGCAACCTGCAAGGCTTGGACTCCAAGAGAGAGGGCAGGGCCAAGAGGAGAAGGGGCAGGACTGCAGGTGGTGCCCTGTGGACTCCTGGAAATCACCCATGAAGCCAGTGGCCAGGAGGCAGAGCTGAAACTCAGCGAGAGAGTGATGAGAGCCTGTGTGAGTCTCGGCTAAATCCCACCCTCGGTTTAGCACTCATCACCACTACCAACACTCTCCTGTCTTCAGTCAGACTGAGTCGGAGTTTTAATTGCAAATACGAGACCAGTAGAATTCCCAGACAAATACTCCTTCCACTCCCCTGATCCTATGGGTCCTTGCAGACACTGTGCTAGAAGATGGGCTATCCTGCTTAGTAGACACACACAGACCCACAGGGTAAAGTCAGAAGCTGTGAAAGTAGAATTTAAGTTTTTGGTCCAATTGCATCTTTATGGAGTAGCAGAGGCATAATTTCTTTTGTTTTATTTTGCTTTCTTTTTATGATAATATTCAAGAAAACAGAGGGGGAAAAAATGAACGTATCTGTTGACTTAAAAAAAATGTGCAATGTGAGACTTGCAAGTTAAGTTTTATTAGGGGTAAAATGAGGACTGGGAGACAGCACCTGAGATAGCTCTGAGAGACTGTCCCAAAGAGCAGCAGGGAAAAGCTGGTATAGATGTGATTTTGGTGAAGAGGGGGTACATGCCATCAAGCACATCATTTTTCTGGAACATATCTTCTAGTCTTGTGAAGCTTTCTGCTAGTCATGGGGAGCAGTGATCATCGTGAAGTATTTTAGAGCTTTTCTCGAGCTGATCTGAGATGTAAGAATCGGGCTCATAAAATCAGCTCCTGAAAATAAGTAACTGAAGGCCCGTGCAGCCAGTTTCTCACGGAGCTCAGAGCGCCTCATCCCTGACCTCTGGCCTGAGCCCCTCCCAGGAGGGGCTGAAGGTCGGCAGCTGCCGCAGCATAGGGTTTAACCCTTGCAGAGGTAGAGGGCACGTGCCAGTCTGGAGCTGACCTGTCCTTTCCCTGCGGTTCTCAGTTGTCCTATCTCTGACCCCAAAGTGCCCCTTCCTGCCTCTCCTGCCTTGTTCTGATACAGCTCCAAGAGTCCGGAAGGCCTCCCTGCTTGGACGCAGACCACGGCCCAGCCTTATCTTTTCAGTCTGTTACCCCGCACCTGGAATCAGCCGTTGCTCTAAGAATCCTTATTGCTGACACTGAGGGCGGCTTTGTCACAACACAGAAGCTCTGCTTGCTGCTGCCTGGCTGGCATGAGGTCTAGCTCTTCTCCATAAAAATAACTGGAAGATATAAAATTTAAAAATAATACATTCATGAGAATATTTTCAATTCAAGTGCTGTATTATGGGACTTAACGTTTGATCTCATAATGCTATTCCTTTTCTCTTTACTAAGGACTAAAATGTTTCTGTGGCCTTCACAGAGCTTCCCCGGTTGGCTCGGATGATAAAGAATCCACCTGCAACGCAAGAGACCGGGTTCACTCGCTGGTCAAGAAGATCCTCTGGAGAAGGGAATGGAAACCCACTCAGTATTCTGGCCTGGGAAATCCCGTGGACAGAGGAGCCTGGTGGGCTAGTCCATGGAGTCACAAAGAATTGGACATGACTGAGTGACTAATACACACACAGTATTAATATCATGGCGCATTTCCTCCGAAGCACACATGCTCACACGGCTTCAAATTCTTCAAGAAATATCAATATTGGTACAAAGAATAAGACTATGGAGTGTAGTCTGTATTTTCTACACACTTCCATTTGTCCTTAGGAAATACACTAGCTAGAGTACTCTCAAAGTGTTGTCTCTTAAAATCAGTCCATCGATTTGTCAGCCTTAGAGCACTTGAAATGATCCTTTGCTCTGTGTGGTTATGTAACCAACTTGTCATACAGTGAGGGTCATTAATTTCTTTTGTATCTAATTATAAAATACTTCGAATATTACATTTTATGAGGTGATTATTGTCTAATTCTTGGTAGGATGCATTTGGTTTCCTTTAATTTAATAATATGCATTAATGTTTCAAGGTTGTAAATTTAAAAACTGCATAAATTGATTTTATTAAACCTTCTAGATTCATGTTTTTATTAAAACCTGTTGTTCACAATGACAACCATTTAAAGGATCTTTTCAGAATAAATACTTGACCTTAGTATTTTCAATTAAAGAAAATGGCAAGTATTAGAAAAACTAATGCCAGGCTTCTTGGTGGCTCAGTGGTCAAGAATCCAGCTGCTACTGCAAGAGCCAGGGGTTCAATCCCTGGTCTGGGACGATCCCATAGGCTGTGGAGCAACTGAGCCTGCGTGTCACAGCTGCTGAGCCTGTGCTCCAGAGCGCAGGGAATCACGGCTGGCGAGCCCACGCACCAGTCACTGAGCCTGCGTGCTCTAGAGCCCAGACTCCACAAGAGGAGCTGCTACAGAGAGAAGCCCGAGCAGCACACTCCAGAGTGCCTCTCACTTTCCGAAACTAGAGAAAAGTCTGTGCAGCAACGAAGGCCTAGCACAGTCAAATCATAATAATATTAACACTAGTGATAAATGAATAGTTTTTAAAATTAAAAAAATAATGCCACGCAAAATTTACAGTCCCAAGAAAATGCAATTAAGTCTCAGCAGTACATTTTTCATAAATAAATTATCCTCAGATTTAGAGGAAAGGTCCAGGACTGAACTGGAAGCCTCTAGTGACTCACTGGGATGTCCATTTCTTATCTTAAGTTTCTCCAGCTGCCCACATATCATTTCCAGGGCAGCTTGTGTGTGTGTTTGTGTGTGTGTGTGTGTGTGTGTGTGTGTGTATCTGTGTATCTGTGTCTGTATTCTGAGTTCTTTCCATTAATTTTACCAAATTGTAATCAGTCTTTAAATCCGGAACCTCTTTAGGCTGAGTTGCCCAGTCTGGGTTCCCAACCATTCATGAGGTCTCAAACCATTTCCTGAAATCTGGGTCCACAAGCCACCCACACACGGAGCTGTAGAATGGCTCCTCCTTTAGGGACAACAATCTGTGTTCTGATGGCTTCTCCAGTGAATGTCAAATGTCCCTTGAGTATTTGGAGCTTTGGGAACCAACAGTTCTTTTCAAATAACCAGAAACTGGGAAGTGTCGGCTTTAGCAATGTACAACGTCTGATCCTTGTTCGAATTCCACCAGTATTTTTAGGCATCTTTATTCTGTGTGGATGACTGTAGCATCGCACCAGATTGCTCTAATGCCTGGAGTTCTGCATCGCATAACTTGCTTGGCCTGGAGCGTCCTGAATTGGAAATAAGGTGCATGGCTTCAGGACCAGGGCCTCCTTCCAATATGTCTGGCCTGTTGTAAAATTCAGCAGCTAGCATTTTCTCCCTTCCTTCCCCCATTGCTCCAAACTGTATCAGTGGTTACTGAGGGCCCGTAACTGTATTTCCAACAAAGATTACACAGATATTCCTGTCCAGCTTCATGTCCTGCAGGGCTGTTCTGTGGTCTTCCGATCAGTAAAAATGTAATAACATTTTCACATAGTCAATATTTAATTCTGTAAATGCAACTGGTGTAATCTAGGTTATTAACCACACGGTGATTTATGACACAGGGCAGACAGTGGTGGGGGTGAGAGCTGTGGGACGGTCCTCTGGTGACAATAAAAAGGTTATAAATTTCATAGCCCTGCCTGAGAAATGTATTTATATCCTGTATTAAGAATAGCTTTTTATAAATTTTAATGACCCATGTTAATGGAGCTCTCATCATGACTGCCTATATGAGACTACAGTCCTTGTTTTTTTTCTTCTTCTTCTTTTCCATCAGCTGAAGGTCTTGTGAAAAAGAAAGGAATAAAAAAAACCTCTTATTAGCAATTTGCCAAAAGGATCTTTAAGAGTTATAAGCCTATCATTGTTTGCCTGGACGGCACAGTCTGTGAGCGGTAGTTTGCATAAAGTTTTATGACGAAGCCCCAGGTTGGGCTAATTGGATACAGCACAATCGGTGCTCTATCATGTTTACAAAAGCCAGGTCAACAGGCAGAAACAAACCCAAGGGTGTGGGGCTTGCTCTTCACCTCAGTCCCCCGTCCTCTGTTTCTGACCAGCTCGCGCATGCGCGCGCAGCCCGAGGCCAGCCAGCTCTGCAGCAAGGTCGCCCGGCGAGGCCCTGTGCGCCCTCGGGCCGTGATGCGTGCAGGGCTAGAAAGCAGGGTTTAGACGCAGTTACCGCGGGCCGAGGTGTTCTCAGCTGGCGGCTTTGGCAGTGCTTCTCTTGTTCAGACACCACTGTTTTATTTAAAAACCAGATGTTTAGAACGCGACCCTTAAGCATCCAAAACAGGTTTTAGCAAGGGGCCCCCACAGCATTTCCCTCCAGGCCAGATAAGGCAGTTGAGAATGGGCTGCTCCTAATGACCCAATTTTGGTGTCAATCCGCTCCATCATTTTTCCTTCAAAGATTACATAGCCAGAGGAACGGAGAAGGCAATGGCACCTCACTCCAGTACTTTTGCCTGGAAAATCCCACGGACGGAGGAGCCTGCTGGGCTGCGGTCTACGACTGAGCGCCTTCACTTTCACTTTTCACTTTCATGCATTGGGGAAGGAAATGGCAACCCACTCCAGGGTTCCTGCCTGGAGAATCCCAGGGACGGGGGAGCCTGGTGGGCTGCCGTCTGTGCGGTCGCACAGAGTGGGCACTACTGAAGCGACTCAGCAGCAGCAGCAGCAGCAGCAGCCAGAGGAAATACGGTCATAAAGCCTGAGAGCCACCACTGAGCCCGTTCCCGCAACAAGAGCCTCCACTAGAGAAAGCCCATGCCCAGCGAAGAAGAACCAGCACAGCCAAACATTAAAAGGAGGTGTGATGGAGAAGTGGAGAAGGAAATGGCCACCCACTCTGGTGTTCTTGCCTGGCAGGCTACAGTCTATGGGGTCGCAAAGAGTCAGGCATGACTGGAGCGACTTGGAAGGAGCAAGGGGGTATACGACAAAGCCAACACACAGGGAAAGAAAGTGAAAAGCTGTGTCATGGGCAATGCTTTGGGTCACTGTTCTTTACACAATATGCTGATTTATTGTGGTACTTTACTGCAGTCAAATTTTCTGGGGGCAAACTCTTTTAATGATTCACCTTTTTAAACTGGTAAATAGTGTCATTATGTAGATAATGCACAGAAATCTTTCTGAAATCTTTATTTTGTGCTTAAATTGTAATCAGTCTTTAAATCCGGAACCTCTTTAGGCTGAGTTGCCCAGTCTGGGTTCCCAACCATTCATGAGGTCTCAAACCATTTCCTGAAATCTGGGTCCACAAGCCACCCACACACGGAGCTGTAGAATGGCTCCTCCTTTAGGGACAACAATCTGTGTTCTGATGGCTTCTCCAGTGAATGTCAAATGTCCCTTGAGTATTTGGAGCTTTGGGAACCAACAGTTCTTTTCAAATAACCAGAAACTGGGAAGTGTCGGCTTTAGCAATGTACAACGTCTGATCCTTGTTCGAATTCCACCAGTATTTTTAGGCATCTTTATTCTGTGTGGATGACTGTAGCATCGCACCAGATTGCTCTAATGCCTGGAGTTCTGCATCGCATAACTTGCTTGGCCTGGAGCGTCCTGAATTGGAAATAAGGTGCATGGCTTCAGGACCAGGGCCTCCTTCCAATATGTCTGGCCTGTTGTAAAATTCAGCAGCTAGCATTTTCTCCCTTCCTTCCCCCATTGCTCCAAACTGTATCAGTGGTTACTGAGGGCCCGTAACTGTATTTCCAACAAAGATTACACAGATATTCCTGTCCAGCTTCATGTCCTGCAGGGCTGTTCTGTGGTCTTCCGATCAGTAAAAATGTAATAACATTTTCACATAGTCAATATTTAATTCTGTAAATGCAACTGGTGTAATCTAGGTTATTAACCACACGGTGATTTATGACACAGGGCAGACAGTGGTGGGGGTGAGAGCTGTGGGACGGTCCTCTGGTGACAATAAAAAGGTTATAAATTTCATAGCCCTGCCTGAGAAATGTATTTATATCCTGTATTAAGAATAGCTTTTTATAAATTTTAATGACCCATGTTAATGGAGCTCTCATCATGACTGCCTATATGAGACTACAGTCCTTGTTTTTTTTCTTCTTCTTCTTTTCCATCAGCTGAAGGTCTTGTGAAAAAGAAAGGAATAAAAAAAACCTCTTATTAGCAATTTGCCAAAAGGATCTTTAAGAGTTATAAGCCTATCATTGTTTGCCTGGACGGCACAGTCTGTGAGCGGTAGTTTGCATAAAGTTTTATGACGAAGCCCCAGGTTGGGCTAATTGGATACAGCACAATCGGTGCTCTATCATGTTTACAAAAGCCAGGTCAACAGGCAGAAACAAACCCAAGGGTGTGGGGCTTGCTCTTCACCTCAGTCCCCCGTCCTCTGTTTCTGACCAGCTCGCGCATGCGCGCGCAGCCCGAGGCCAGCCAGCTCTGCAGCAAGGTCGCCCGGCGAGGCCCTGTGCGCCCTCGGGCCGTGATGCGTGCAGGGCTAGAAAGCAGGGTTTAGACGCAGTTACCGCGGGCCGAGGTGTTCTCAGCTGGCGGCTTTGGCAGTGCTTCTCTTGTTCAGACACCACTGTTTTATTTAAAAACCAGATGTTTAGAACGCGACCCTTAAGCATCCAAAACAGGTTTTAGCAAGGGGCCCCCACAGCATTTCCCTCCAGGCCAGATAAGGCAGTTGAGAATGGGCTGCTCCTAATGACCCAATTTTGGTGTCAATCCGCTCCATCATTTTTCCTTCAAAGATTACATAGCCAGAGGAACGGAGAAGGCAATGGCACCTCACTCCAGTACTTTTGCCTGGAAAATCCCACGGACGGAGGAGCCTGCTGGGCTGCGGTCTACGACTGAGCGCCTTCACTTTCACTTTTCACTTTCATGCATTGGGGAAGGAAATGGCAACCCACTCCAGGGTTCCTGCCTGGAGAATCCCAGGGACGGGGGAGCCTGGTGGGCTGCCGTCTGTGCGGTCGCACAGAGTGGGCACTACTGAAGCGACTCAGCAGCAGCAGCAGCAGCAGCAGCCAGAGGAAATACGGTCATAAAGCCTGAGAGCCACCACTGAGCCCGTTCCCGCAACAAGAGCCTCCACTAGAGAAAGCCCATGCCCAGCGAAGAAGAACCAGCACAGCCAAACATTAAAAGGAGGTGTGATGGAGAAGTGGAGAAGGAAATGGCCACCCACTCTGGTGTTCTTGCCTGGCAGGCTACAGTCTATGGGGTCGCAAAGAGTCAGGCATGACTGGAGCGACTTGGAAGGAGCAAGGGGGTATACGACAAAGCCAACACACAGGGAAAGAAAGTGAAAAGCTGTGTCATGGGCAATGCTTTGGGTCACTGTTCTTTACACAATATGCTGATTTATTGTGGTACTTTACTGCAGTCAAATTTTCTGGGGGCAAACTCTTTTAATGATTCACCTTTTTAAACTGGTAAATAGTGTCATTATGTAGATAATGCACAGAAATCTTTCTGAAATCTTTATTTTGTGCTTACTCTCAATTTTGAACTGGAAAATAGTGACTACATGCCTTTTATCACAAGGTAACAGATTAGGGATATTAAGAAAGACTTCTTTTTAGGACTTTATTCCGTTTAAGAAATCTTAGTTTTAGATCCATTTTCTTTCTGCTTAATATCTTTGCTACCTAAAAGAATATTGTTTTATGATGAGTCATGAAAGTGATGTATTGGAATTTGTCCTCTGTTTCAGTTCAGTTCAGACGCTCAGTCGTGTCCGACTCTTCGCAACCCCATGAATTGCAGCACTCCAGGCCTCCCTGTCTATCACCATCTCCCGGAGTTCACTCAAGACTCATGTTCATCGAGTCCATGATTCCATCCAGCCATCTCATCCTCGGTCGTCCCCTTCTCCTCCTGCCCCCAATCCCTCCCAGCATCAGAGTCTTTTCCAATGAGTCAACTCTTTACATGAGGTGGCCACATTACTGGAGTCTCAGCTTTAGCATCATTCCTTCCAAAGAAATCCCAGGGTTGATCTCCTTCAGAATGGACTGGTTGGATCTCCTTGCAGTCCAAGGGACTCTCAAGAGTCTTCTCCAACACCACAGTCCAAAATTATCAATTCTTCGGCGCTCAGCCTTCTTCACAGTCCAACTCTCACATCCATACATGACCACAGGAAAAACCATAGCCTTGACTAGATGGACCTTAGTCAGCAAAGTAATGTCTCTGCTTTTGAATATACTATCTAGGTTGGTCATAACTTTTCTTCCAAGGAGTAAGTGTCTTTTAATTTCATGACTGCAGTCACCATCTGCAGTGATTTTGAAGCCCCCCAAAATAAAGTCTGATACTGTTTCCACTGTTTCCCCATCTATTTCCCATGAAGTCCTCTGTTTGGGGGCCCTTTTTCTCTTCTCCGCATGGCTAAAGTTGAATTTGAGATAAGGCAGGCGAGAATGTGGGCTCATTGAAATCACAGAGGGTTCTTTGCACTATCTTCTTCCTGTGTCTCGCCTTTTGTGGCCCCTCTCCCTGTTCTTTTCTTCCTCTTTTTACACACATGGGAAACCCAGAAGCATATGTTTGGCTTGCTGGGGGTTTGTGACTGAAGGACACTCTGAACCCCCAAGTTCCCTCTCCTCACCTCGGCTCCACCTGTAGGCTTCAAGCAGACTCGCTCCTATTTTCCCTCCCTGGCTCTTCACCCCAACGCCATAGCACATCCCCACAACAGCCTCTTTGGCAAGACTCTTATTCTTTCTCTCCCATCTGGACTTCTCAGGCAGCCAGGTCTTGGATGCAGACTGTCTACCCCAAAACAGTCTTTTATTTATGCGTGCATGCTAAGTCACTGTCGTGTCCAGCTCTTGCAACCCTATGGACCATAGCCCCCCAGGCTCCTCTGTCCATGAGATTCTCCAGCAAGAATACTGGAGTGGACTGCCAACCCTCCTCCAGGGGATCTTCCCAGCCCGGGGATTGAACCCATGCCTCTTACATCTCCTGCATTGGCAGGCAGATTCTTTACCATTAGCACCACCTGGGAAGCCCTTAAATTGAAAGTTCTGTTCTCTCTTATTATCTTGTTTGCTCATCTTTGTCCAAAACATATGAAAGAGATCGAAAAATAACAGACAACTGTCAATATGTTCAATAAAACCTGAGTTTTAGAATATCTGTGATTTCTCTGTTGCTTTTAGAAAGTCCAGCTGAAGATAAAGCTCGATGATTACTTGGCTTATATGTTTAGTTTTTTTTATTCTGAAGGACTTTCCCCCTCTTTTTGCTTTAATTTGTGAAATGTTTTATATTTGTGTGACTTACATAGCAAAGCTGAATAAGGGGTATACTCACAGGAGCCTCATATGTACACCAACCCTTTCCAATCAGGCTTCTAGCTTCTGTCTTATCCTCCAAGTTCTTCTTGATGCAAACATTCACATAGACTCTCTTTCCCTATCTTCTTCAACTGTTTGCAACCTCTAGACTGCACTTGGTTCTTGTATTCGGATTTTCCATCCTGTAAATGTCAGAGTGGAGAAGTCAGGTAATGAACAAGAATTAGGACCAGACAGCTTGGCTTGAGCCCTGCTTCACCATTTACAAGCTGTGAGTCCCTATCCCTTTGAGCCTCAGTTTCCTTTTTTGCAAAATGGGGATGATTGCAGTAACTATCTCTCAGGGTTGTTTTGATTATTAAATGTTGAGAGCGATATTCTGCATATAGTGAATACTGAATATTACAGTGAATATTATAGTGATTACTCAATTTTATCACCATGTCTGGTGGCTCAGACAGTAAAGAATCCTCTTACAATGCAGGAGACCTGGGTTCAATACCTGGGTTGGGGACATCCCTTGGAGAAAGGAGTGGCCACCCACTCCAGTATTCTTGCCTGGAGAATTTTATGGACAGAGGAGTCGGGCGAGCTACAGCCCCTGGGATCACAAAGAGTGAGACACAGCTGAGCGACTAACACTCGCACTCTCACTCGTAAGCCAGTATAAGCCACAGTAGTTAGCAATCAGGGAAGCAGGGGGACAGTTTTGCCCTTGAGGGACACTTGGAGACATCTAGAGGCAATTTTGGTGCCACAGCTAGAGTAAGGGTGCCACCAGCACCCTACTGGGCAGAAGACAGGGATGCTGTAAGCACGCTCCACGCATGACAGGCTCCCCCAGCACAGCCCCAGTAAGGAATCGTGTGGCCAAGAACATCAGTCCTGTGACATTTGAGTGATAAAGTGAATTACTTTTATAAAATACGAAAATGAATGAGAAACAAGAATGCTAATACCTAACTGTAGATTTGTTTCTGTTTTTATAAAAATTTAACCCACTAAAAATAAATGCCCAATAAAAGCATAGTGATTCCTTCTTCTTGACTCATGGGTTTATCTATATTAAAGAAGATATGTGAACCTCCCTCCACTGATGGCGCCCTCTGAGTCCCTCCAGCGGGACTGACATGAGAATGCTCTCCTGAGCATTCCCTCCTTTAAGCGTGTTACTCATTTAGAGATTGTTTCCTCTGAGTATAAGAGTAATGGTTGGTGAACAGAGGCTGGCTACTCGGCATTCTCTTCAGTGTGGGAGGGAAGAGAAGTATCTGTAAAGTTCACAGAAAGTAGTGTTTTTTTTTATTCATAAAATTATGGTCATGCTTTCATGACTCCAGTCTTCCCTGGTGGCTCAGAGATTAAAGCGTCTACCTGGAATGCAGGAGACCCGGGTTCGATCCCTGGGTTGGGAAGATCCCCTGGAGAAGGAAACGGTAACCCACCCCAGTACTCTTGCTTGGAGAATCCCATGGTGGGAGGAGCCTGGTAGGCTACAGTCCATGGGGTCACAAAGAGTCGGACATGACTGAGCAACTTCACTTTCACTTTCACAACTCCAGTGAAAGGGAAAGTTGCTCAGTCGTGTCTGACTCTTTGCGACCCCATGGACTATACAGTCCATGGAATTCTCCAGGCCAGAATACTGGAGTGGGCAGCCTTTCCCTTCTCCAGGGGATCTTTCCAACCCAGGGGTCGAACCCAGGTCTCTGCATTGCAGGCGAATTCTTTACCAACTGAGCTATGAGGCAAGCCCCCATGACTCCAACTGTTTAACAACAAAATGCCAGCACTCACAGAATGAGGCTGTGATTCTATTCCATGGGAACAGGCAAGAAAACAGCCACTTCATATCATATATATATATATATATAGAGAGAGAGAGAGAGAGTTTATTATTTTAAAGCATTTATTTCAACTCAAGTTTTTCTTATTCATTTTTCTCTGATTATCCTGAGGTATATATATATGTGTACACACACACACACACACACACACACACACACACATATATATGGAAAATGATGAGCCTGTAGAAGACTTATTTCCTTAAAGTGTTTAGGTTGAATATAGTGGGCAGGGACAATCTGCTAATTGGCCTAAAAACAGGAGAATTCAGCTTTCAGGGTGAATAAAGACTCTTTTGAAGACCTAAAATCACTATGAAATGCAGTCTTTTTTAACACTATCTGTTATTTTTTTGGCCGTGTCAGGTCTTAGTTACAGCATGCAGGAGCTCTTAGTTGTAGCGTTTGAATTCCTCTTAGTTGTGGCATGTGGGATCTACTTTTCCAACCAGGGAGTGAACCCGGGACCCCTGCATTGGGAGCACAGAGTCTCAACCACTGTCCACCGGGGAAATCCCTGAAATGCAGTCTTGACATGAGTTGGGAAGGAACCATCATTTCAGTGTTAGAGACCAGGAAGCTGTGTGTTGCAGTTGAAAAGCTATGATTTTGGAAAGAGGTCTGGGCTCGAGTCAGTCTTTCTAGATTTTAGCTGTGTGCTCTTGAGCCAGTTATATACACTGCTTTGAGCTTAGATCATTTCATAAGCAACGTGGAGAATTCTTATCAAATCCTTCTCCATAGCATTCAATAACTTGAACATCTAGCTGGGAAGCATGCCGACAGTAGGTACTCCGAGAATATGTTAGTCTCTTTCCTCCAGCAAAACACGAACATGCTCCAATTATGGCTTATGATGCAGAGATTCAGTTAACTGACACCCCAGCTGGAGCCTGCCCAGGTCAACAGAAGGGTGCCCATACAGGAAACGGGACACGCCTCACCCTTGATAAGAGAGCAATTGTGCGGAGTTTCATGAGGATCTCACCTTTCTCCATGGGTAGCTGAAGTCTGAGGTTAAAAGCCATGACTGAGTGACATGAATATGATAGTACAGGGACTAGAAATGCTCTTTCTTACGTCCCTGTTGTAGCAAATCATGCAAAATGGTCCTGTTACGTCTCTAAAAGCGCGAATGCTCCGTAGGAGCACAACAGTGGCCCCCTGTAAGAGGCAGAGACAGTGCCTTCCTTCAGCCTCTGTCTGGTGCTCTGTAGACTGGCCTTCTTTACAAGGCGGCCCTCCACCCACTGAGGGGCAGGGACGTGACAGACCTATGAGCGGAAAATGTTGAATGCTCGACTTGGGTATGGAAATGTGGGGACTCCACTGATGTCAGTAGGAACAAAAGTGGACCCCACTGCCTACCGTGAAGGGGTCACACAGCAAGGAGAGGTGACAGGTATTGTCCACAGACATGAGGACAACTCTGGAATCAGATGCTGGGTCTCATTCACACTGCCCAGCGCTGGAAGGAGCAACAGGTATAAAGACCTAGAAAATGAGATCATTTTCATCATCTAAATGGCTTTCTTGTGCCAAATTGGACACAGAGTGTATTTTGGTTAGGGAAATTATGAAGACAGCAGGAAGTGATCTTTTCTGACTTTGGACCAAGAAGTTATCAAATAGCTTAATAGATTGCAGAGTAATTACAGTCTCAGAACGGAAAATAAACTCAGTGGGACTTTACATAACTGTCACATATTTTTTTTAAATTAAGTGACTTGTTAGTTTGTAAATCCCGATCTTTGTTTACTACAAAAGTGAAAGTTGCTCAGTTGTGTCTAACTGTTGGTGACCCCATGGACTATATAGTCCATGGAATTCTCCAGGCCAGAATACTGGAATGGGTAGCCTTTCCCTTCTCCAGGGGATTTTCCCAACCCAGGGATCAAACCCAGGTCGCCTGCATTGTAGGTGGATTCTTTACCAACTGAGCCACCAGGGAAGCCTAAGAATACTGGAGTGGGTGGCCTACCCCTTCTCCAGCAGATCTTCCCAACCCAAGAACTGAAGTGGGGTCTCCTGCATTGCAGGCAGATTCTTCACCAACTGAGCTGTCAGGGAAGCCTCTTATTTACAAACATGGATTTAAATATTTAAATATGCAAGAAGTTATAGCCTTCAACATCCACAGATTTTTCAATATGACTTCCATCCACAGTTGAAAAAAACCACTGCTAGTCAGGAAGCTCTTTATCGGCTGCAGCAGTGTGCTGGGATATTCCATTAGGAGTCCCTGAGCTGACCTTATCTCATAGACAGGGAGGACTTCACAGCAGAGCCCCGCGGGGAAGACTGGATCATGACCTTCAGATGAAAGGATGACAGAATTTCTTCATAGAGGAGAAACATAGTGTCTCAAACACTTTTGTGTTTTGGCACCTATGGTCCTATTCGTCAAGGCTGTGTATCGTCACCCTGCTTATTTAACTATATGCAGATGCATCATGAGAAACGCTGGGCTGGAGGAAGCACAAGCTGGAATCAAGATTGCCAGGAGAAGTATGAATAACACAGATATGCAGATGACACCACCCTTATGGCAGAAAGTGCAGAAGATCTAAAGAGCCTCTTGATGAAAGTGAAAGAGGAGAGTGAAAAAGTTGGCTTAAAACTCACCATTCAGAAAACGAAGATCATGGCATCCGGTCCCATCACTTCATGGGAAATAGATGGGGAAACAGTGGAAATGTGGCTGACTTTGTTTTTTGGGCTCCAAAATCACTGCAGATGGTGACTTCAGCCATGAAATTAAAAGACGCTTACTCCTTGGAAGGAAAGTTATGATCAATTTAGACAGAATATTAAAAAGCAGAGACATTACTTTGTCAACAAAGGTCCATCTAGTCAAGGCTATGGTTTCTCCAGTGGTCATGTATGGATGTGAGAGTTGGACTATAAAGAAAGCTGAGTGCCAAAGAATTGATGCTTTTGAACTGTGGTGTTGGAGAAGACTCCTGAAAGTCCTTTGAACTACAAGCAGATCCAACCAGTCCCTCCTAAAGAAGATCAGTCCTGGGTGTTCATTGGTAGGACTGATTTTGAAGCTGAAACTCCAATACATCGGCCACCTGATGCGAAGAGCTGACTCATTTGAAAAGACCATGATGCTGGGAAAGATTGAGGGCAGGAGGAGAAGGGGATGACAGAGAATGAGATGGTTGGATGGCATCGCCGACTCAATGGACATGGGTTTGGGTAGACTCCGGGAGTTGGTGATGGACAGGGAGGCCTGGTGCGCTGCGGTTTATGGGGTCGCAAAGAGTCAGACACGACTGAACGACTGAACTGAACCTATGGTCCAGTATCCACTCCCAAAGAAAGAAAATGGCACAGCCCCAGCTGAGCAGAGATGCATCTGTGTGCTCGCATGTTTTCTGCCTGACCTGTGTGTCAACTAGGTTCTAGGTTCTTGGTGGAAAGTAAAAAGTTATCTTCCTCCTCTATCATCCTTGGGGAATGTCTGTTTAATGGTTTTCGAATCCTGCCTGTTTAGTAAAGTATTTCTTCTTAGTAATTCAAAGTAAATTCTTACTCAAGGTCATTAATTCCACTTTGTAATTAAGGAAAACATTGTTGTTTCAGCAAGGTCAGTAGATAAAAGTGTTTTTGGAGCCACGGTTCTCTGACAACCTGCAGGACCAGGTTACAAGGTGGTAACCTATATTTCTATACCACATGCAACTTGGTTCCCTGTACCTACTAGGTGCTCTATAAATATTAAATGAGATGGTTGGATGGCATCGCCGACTCAATGGACATGGGTTTGGGTAGACTCCGGGAGTTGGTGATGGACAGGGAGGCCTGGTGCGCTGCGGTTTATGGGGTCGCAAAGAGTCAGACACGACTGAACGACTGAACTGAACCTATGGTCCAGTATCCACTCCCAAAGAAAGAAAATGGCACAGCCCCAGCTGAGCAGAGATGCATCTGTGTGCTCGCATGTTTTCTGCCTGACCTGTGTGTCAACTAGGTTCTAGGTTCTTGGTGGAAAGTAAAAAGTTATCTTCCTCCTCTATCATCCTTGGGGAATGTCTGTTTAATGGTTTTCGAATCCTGCCTGTTTAGTAAAGTATTTCTTCTTAGTAATTCAAAGTAAATTCTTACTCAAGGTCATTAATTCCACTTTGTAATTAAGGAAAACATTGTTGTTTCAGCAAGGTCAGTAGATAAAAGTGTTTTTGGAGCCACGGTTCTCTGACAACCTGCAGGACCAGGTTACAAGGTGGTAACCTATATTTCTATACCACATGCAACTTGGTTCCCTGTACCTACTAGGTGCTCTATAAATATTTGCTGACTTGATTTGCCCTTCTCATAAATATATATTCATGGCTAGAATAATTTATATGAACTAATATGAACATAGAATTCAGTTTGGAAAGGAAATGCAGAGAAAAAAATGAAAATAAACATGAAGTCGACAAATCTTGGGCAGGGATGTTAAAGTCACTGTGAGCAGTAATCTGTCATCCTTATCTTTGCTGTGATATTTCTCTGCAGGTCAGGAGGGACACACATAAAGGAATATTATTAGCCTTCCATCCAGTTCAAGGTTCTGAACAAAATAATCAAGACTTAGAATCTAGGCATGGTGCCAACACTGCTGGGTGAGTTTCAAGTTTCATATGAAAACTGCAGGCAGAGAAAGGTAGCAAATAACTCAATGCCTGTCTTAAAATCTGCACTCAGCTACTCAATCCGGAGTTCTAATAAGTGTCTCTAATACACTCTGGTGAGAGTAGAATTACCTATCACCCCAGTAACTCTCTCTGCAAGGCTGGGCATTGCATGTGAGCTGAACGTGAGTTAGCTATCTTGAGCTGCACTCTAGAGAAGGTTAGTCCTCGGTCTTGAATCTACACACAAGAGGCCTTGGGTAACACAAAAAGAACACGCATCACAGGTGGCTATGGCAGGGAGGATGTGGTTTCACTCATCAGGGTCGTGCTTTAAGTATTAAATGTCTGAAATGGCCCTGGGGCCTCAATTGGTAAAAATCCACCTGCAATGTGGGAGACCTGGGTTCAACCTCTGGGTTGAGAAGATCCCCTGGAGGAGAGCATGGCAGCCCACTCCAGTATCCTGGCCTAGGGAACCCCCAAGGACAGAGGATCCTGGGGGATGCAGTCCATGGGGTCTCAAGAGTTGGAAACAACTAAGCAACTTTCACTTTGGAAGTTAGGGTCAGGTTAATCAGCATAATTAGGGCTTCTGTAGTGGCTCAGTGGTTGAGAGTCCACTTGCCAGTGCAGGAGATGAGGGCTCAATCCCTGTGTCAGGAAGAGTCCCTGGAGAAGTGAGCGGCAACCTAATTTAGTATTCTTGCCTGAAAAATGCCGTGGACAGAAGAGCTTGCTAGGCTACAGTCTATGGGACCACAAAGAGCTAGACATGGCTTAGTGACTGAACAACAATTCAGCATAATTAATGTTTGTAGTGGGGTCTCATCACCGTCACCTCTGTTGAAAAACTACCACCAACGACATCTCCTGCTCTTACCCTCTCCAAACTACTCCTATTCCTCAGTCTTCCCCCTGCCAGCCTCTCACAGGTTGTCAGCAGTGACTCACTCCTCTCTTTCTGTACCATGATCTCCCCCAGCTCTGGTCATCCACTGCTTCCTCTTGCCATATCCAATAGCCTGGTCCATATTCTGAACCACTCCACTGAACTCCTCGGCACCAACACTGTCATAGAAATGCAGAGCGCACAGAAGACTGCCTATGTCAAGGCTGAGCCACTACAATTCCAGAAAAATGAACGACCCAATCAAAACATGGGCCGAAGAACTGAACAGACATTTCTCCAAAGAAGACATACGGATGGCTAACAAACACATGAAAAGATGTTCAACATCACTCATTATCAGAGAAATGCAAATCAAAACCATAATGAGGTACCACTGCACACCAGTCAGAATGGCTGCTATCCAAAAGTCTACAAGCAATAGATGCTGGAGACGGTGTGGAGAAAAGGGAACCCTCTTACACTGTTGGTGGGAATGCAAACTAGTACAGCCACTATGGAGGACAGTGTGGAGATTCCTTAAAAAATTGCAAATAGAACTGCCTTATGACCCAGCAATTCCACTGCTGGGCATACACACTGAGGAAACCAGAATTGAAAGAGACACATGTACCCCAATGTTCATCACAGCACTGTTTATAATAGCCGGGACATGGAGGCAGCCTAGATGTCCATCAGCAGATGAATGGATAAGAAAGCTGTGGTACATATACACAATGGAGTATTACTCAGCCATTAAAAAGAATACATTTGACTCAGTTCTAATGAGGTGGATGAAACTTGAGCCGATTATACAGAGTGAAGTAAGCCAGAAAGAAAAACACCAATACAGTATACTGACACATATATATGGAATTTAGAAAGATGGTAATGATAACCCTGTATGTGAGACAGTAAAAGAGACACAGATGTAGAGAACAGACTTTTGGCCTCTGAGGGAGAGGGAGAGGGTGGGATGATTTGGGAGAATGGCCTTGAAACATGTATAATATCATATAAGAAATGAATCACCAGTCCAGGTTCGATGCAGGATACAGGATGCTCAGGGCTGGTGCACTGGGATGACCCAGAGGGATGGTATGGGGAGAGTGGTGGGAGGGGGCTCAGGATTGGGAACACGTGTACACCTGTGGCAGATTCATGCTGGTGTATGGCAAAATCAGTACAATATTGTAAAGTAATTAGCTTCCAATTAAATAAATTTAAACTTTTTTTAAAAAAAGGATGAGCTGATAAAGTTAACCTTATTCAAGGCTGTGGGAACTGGAAATATCCGGGGGACCTGCTCCACTCTTGTATGAACATGGAATGAAAATCCTGTAGCTTGGATCTTTAGAGAGGGTTGAGTCCTACAACTTGAGTGTTATGCCCAACTTGAGACGTATGCCCAACCATTGGGGCAATTGTTTATTCCTTTGTGCCAGTTCATAAAGCAACAGAAAGTCGCTTCCAGGACAGACTTTCACCAACTAGGAAATTTACTGTGAGTAAACCTTTTCTGGTGCTTTCGGCCGATTGACTGATTTCATCCTCATCATAGTTCTATGTGTCAGGGGCCGCTTTCCTCCCAACTACCAGTGAGGAAACCTAGGAGAACAGCGAGTGAGGAGCAGAGGGCAGTTTGGACTCAGGCTCTCTGACTCTAGGTAAGGCTAAGTCAAATTTCATTCATCAACATAAGAGAACTATCACCAAAAAGGATGCATGACCTCTTGACATGGGAGTTGTTAGATGCTAGTTATTCTGAATATACTGTACAGGATTGAACATCATAACTCCTGGTCTGCTTCCATTCACATTTGGGTCTTTAACCTGCCCAAGGAGCATCGGGCTTCCCAGGTGGCCTGCATGGTGAAGAACCCACCCGCCAAGGCAGGAGACGTAAGAGATGTGGGTTCAGTGCACGGTTGGGAAGATCCTCTGGAGGAGTACATGGCAACCTACTCCAGTATTCCTGCATGGAGAATTCCATGGACAGAGAGGCCTGGTGTCCTACAGGCCATGTGAATGCACAGAGTTGGACATGACTAAAGCAGCTTAGCTCACTCACGAGGAACATGGAATTAACAAGTGGCAGTAAACTGGGGAAATGGCTCGAAGCAGATACGATCTCACTCCATTTTGATAGTTTACGTAGTTCATTTTAAAACAGATTGAATGGAGAAAAGAAAAATAGATAGAAATATTGTTCTGAAAATGGATGTGCTCTTTGTTATTGGATGTCCCATGTAGGCTAAATGCAGGTCAATGACAAAGGCCTTTCTAAGGAGAGAGAAAAAATAAACTAAGACAGAGGAGGAGGAAGCATGCAAAGTCTGCTCAGCTTCAAAGCCTGGATGAGGAAAGGCAATCTTATACAAAGATTCTCCGGTGGTTTTTTTTTCTTCCAGGTGTTTTCAAGGGTAACTCACACCTTAAATCTGCCCCTCAGTCACCCTAGGAAGACCTGGTCTGAGATGGGTGCAAAGTGTCAACTTAAAAAATAGTCACAACCTAAAAGTTGAGATTTATGTTTTATTCAGTGGCAATTTTTAAGACTTTAGCCTGAGAGACAGTATCTCAAAGGGCCCTGAGAGAACTGCCCTGAGGAGGGTTGGGCGTGGGCAGTCAGGTTTCAGAAGTTTGCCACAAAAGGCAGGTAATCTGAACATGAAAAGTATTTTTGTGAGTTAAACAAAACCAGATATCCCAAGTTAAGGAATTTAGCACTTTTCTGTGGGAAGAGGCAAGAGTCTGGGCCCACCGACAGCATCCCCTTCATATGCACCTCAGCTATCTGGGGCCAGGGCCCTGCGTTTTTCCCATTACCCTGAGTTCCTCAGAGCTCACCATAGAGTGGCTGCCACTGATGGCTGGTAAATCACAGGTATTCGTCTCCTTCTCGATTGCCCTTAGGGCTCAGGAGTCCACATTTGGAGCTGGAATTGCTGATGACTGTGGCATCCTTGCTTACTGCCATGGCAGGGAGCACTCTGTTTCTCAGAAGCATGTGCTTTCCAAAAGTGGCCGATTTAAAATGAGGTCGCCCATTCTGCATTTCATTTATCAGTTTTCAGAGAAGCTTCCATCAGGCTGTAAAAGTCACACTTTTTATTTAATTAAGCAATTATTTTCTGATTATGAAGACCCTTATGATGTCAGAGCTCTCCCTTGGTGTAAACAGCTGAATTATTTTAACCAGTTTTCAGTCTTGATATTATTCTTAATTCCTCAATCAAACCCAGACTGCTAAACAGGTGAGTTACAATGATGCTAATGAGGAACAGAGCAAATCCTGTTTATGAGACTGATCCGGGGTGGCTGGGTTCTGGTTTGAATCCTGCTCTGATCAAATGGCTCCTTTGAGTTTCAGTGAACGGAAGCCAGGGCTCAGGTTTTCTCCTAAAGCAGTCCTGAGGCGTACTCTCAGAAATCCACAATACAGAGAGTCAGCAGCGGGGATTTCATCTTCAAAACCACTCATCTGCTATTTCAGTCTCACATTCTCCATCCTCCCTGACCTACAGGACATTTTTCCACCCAATAATGACTGCAAGATTCTGAGGAAAATGCCTTCTGCCTTAGCTGAGCGGCTACAAGGCAGCTGTTCTTCGAAAGTGGAGTCTGACCTGAGAACGGAAGCTTCTTACCCAAATGGCATGTCTCCCACACCTCTTTCTCTCTAGGACCTGCCCTCTACAAGCAGGGGGTGGGATGGCAGGCTGGGAGGGGCAGTGGGCAGAGACCCTCACCCCAAGATCTGGGAATTCCCCACGAGCAGATCTCCAAGTGTCCGTCCAAATCACCTTATTTCTGTTCTCTTGTTGTTTTTAATGTTGCTTTTTGTGAACGTAGATTTGTTTCCACAAATTGACAGTAAATTTAGCCACTTGAGATATAAATCATTGTCTGTGGCCACTAATCTAGAACAAATTAATGGGTTCAATAATGTTCTAAAAGAAAGCTGCTTAATAATTATTGTGTTGCCCTTGTTTTCAATTATTAAAGGGTAATGATGAATAATGCCAGACACTGGGGTTCCCCATGGCTTTTACTTCCTGGCTGAGCCAAGGACTTCAGGCACACGCATTGAGAAAGCCATATGACATGTCTCTCTGTTACAGCAGGTCCTTGTTGGTTTGCTTTTGCCTTTGTTTAGTCCCTAAGTTGTGTCTGACTCTTTCCAGGCTCCTCTGTCCATGAGATTCCCCAGGCAAGAATAATGGAGTAGGTTGCCATTTCCTTCTCCCCTTGCTGGTTATCTATTTTAAACATAGATGTGCATACATGTCAGTTTCAAGCTCCCAGTCTATTCCTTCCTCACATCTTTCTCCTCTGGTAACTATAAATTCATTCTCAAAGTCTGTGAGTCTGTTTCTGTTTTGCAAATAAATTCATTTGTATCTTTTTTCTCCCTTAGATTCCACATAGAAGCTATGTGGTGCATATATATATTAATACGATGGAATATTTCTCAGCCATTAAAAACAGTGGAATAATGCCATTTGCAGCAAATTGGAGGGAACTGGAGATGATCATACTAAATGAAGTAAGAAATGTGCATACATGTCAGTTTCAAGCTCCCAGTCTATTCCTTCCTCACATCTTTCTCCTCTGGTAACTATAAATTCATTCTCAAAGTCTGTGAGTCTGTTTCTGTTTTGCAAATAAATTCATTTGTATCTTTTTTCTCCCTTAGATTCCACATAGAAGCTATGTGGTGCATATATATATTAATACGATGGAATATTTCTCAGCCATTAAAAACAGTGGAATAATGCCATTTGCAGCAAATTGGAGGGAACTGGAGATGATCATACTAAATGAAGTAAGAGAAAGAAGGCCGTATTATTGAGAGGAGCTGCATTAGATGACATTTCCTGTAATTGCTCAACCTCTACCGATGATTTTCACAGCCAGCGCTTGGACACTATCCACTGTCAGAAATTGTGTAAAGAATTCTAAAGTTGGAGTTGCCAGAACAAGCTAGAGAATTTATTTGAGAAAAATGACATTCTAATGAAAATTTCCAAAGTTGCCTACTCTAAGAACAATTTCTTGTACATGTATTTTGCATGTTCCAAAAATATTCAATTTATATTGACATTACTAGTTCCCTAGGTATTCCAGGTATCTACTCCTATAATTTATCCTTTCATTTTTCTTGCAAACCCCTAGTAACACTCTTCTTACATTCACTGATTTTATTGTTATATACACTTTGTGAATCATGATTTTAGGAGGGAGGCAGACAGATTCTTAAATAAAGCTATTTCAGACTTTCTTGAATAAAACTATTTAAGACCTTGTGAATCCTGAAGAATTGGTTTATACCCTCTGTCACTCAGCAGGTGGGCACCCATGGTCAGTAGAAAGGACATGGCTGACTGGGGACCTCTCTGCTAGGAAGGGCTGGGCCAGTGGGCCTGAAACCTTGTCGTCTCAAGGCACAGGTTTGCTACCCAAGGAGCACAAGGATGTGACAAGACACAGGCCTGACGGCATGTGTGTGTCTGTGTGAGTGTGTGGGTGTGTATATGTGGGTACGTGAGTGTGTGCAGGTGTGTCTATGCATGTCTGTATGAGTCTGTGTGAGGGTGTCCAGTGTGTCTGTGAGAATGTGTGGGTGGGTATGTGTGTGTGAGTGTATACAGGTGTGTGTGTATATGTGAGTGTGTCTGGGTGTGACTGTATAGGAGTGTGTTCAGTGCGTCTATGTGAGAATGCGTGTGTGTGTGTGTGTATGTGTGTGTGAATGTGTGCAGGTGTGTGTGTGTGTGTATATCTGAGTGCATCTGGGTGTGACTGTATGAGAGTGTGTCCAGTGTGTCTACATGAGAATGTGTGCATTTGCGAGTGTGTTTCCCCACACACACAGAAAGGGGTGGATGAAGGACAGGGCAGGCAGCTTTTCATGGGGAAAAAACACTGTGAGATGCCCCCAAAGAACCCTGGGGTAGCAGCAGAGTTCTGGGAGTAACTGTGCGCCCTAAATTCTTACACTGAAGTCCTGGCCCCCAGGACCTTGAATGTAACCTTATTTGGACACAGACCCTTTTAGGAAAGGATTAAGTTAGAACAGGCTCCTTGGAGTGAGCGCTTCCAACAGGCCTGCCAACCAACGCCCTGACAGAAGCAGGAGTGTGGACAGACACACACGAGAGGGCACACGAGGAGACGCAGGCCCATGGCCCGCGCACGCCCCGGAGAGCGGCCTGGGGCTGAGCCTTCCTGCACGGCCCTCAGGGCGAACCAAGCTGCTCACACTTCCCTCTCAGCCCTGTGGTCTCCAGGCCTGTGAGAGACTCCATTTTTGCTGTTAAGCCATCGAGTTTGTGGAGTTCTAATACAGCAGCCGGGAGATGGGGATGGACAGGGAGGCCTGGCGTGCTGCAGTTCACGGGGTCACGAAGAGTCGGACATGACTGAGTGACTGAACTGCCTGAACTGAACTGAACAAATGCATACAGCGGGTTAAGGGGGTGCTGGCTATGAGATAGCAATTAGGATGAGGGAAGGAGAAATGCAGACCGAGGGTCTTGCCTTTCAATGCAACACGCAGCAGGCTTCACGTTACAAGGGTCAAGGGGCCACTGAAGGATTGGTCCTCAGGGGCCCAGAAGCTCCAATTGCACAAGAAACTCTCCTGCAGCAATACAGACGTGCTCTGGAAGGTGTGCCTGTCCAGAGGGTGGGCTCCCAGATGCCAGCCCTGCCCTGGCCAATGGGAGGAGGAGCAGGTGAATTCATGGAGGCAGAGGGCGGCGGGAGGTGTCCTGGTGTCTGGACTCGGAGTCTAGCAGGCAGTGAAGCACTTAGAGGAGAAACAGGGAAAAGAAACAAGAGCACAGGAGGTGGAGGCCTGCCGGCCTGGGTTCTGGGTAAGGACGAAGATCTTGGAGCCGCCAGCACGTGGGAGGTGGAAGGATGTCACACAGGAGAGCGCTGACCAGGTTCAAGGCTGGGGACTGCTTAAGGGGGACCACACATCCCCACGGAAAAGTGAACTGAAGGCAGAGACAGAGAGCAGTGAGGCCAGGGGGCTGAAGCAATGCTGAGAACACGCCAAGAAGCGTGGTCTGCTCTAGAAGCTTCCCAAGGAGGTCAGCCTCCTGTGTCCACTTGTTTGTCCAACATCAGTAGCCAACATGGAATCTGTGCCAATGTGCAGAAGATCCCATCTGTCAGCGCTCCTCAAGCACCAGCTTCTTCCACATCAGTGCCAGTGGATGCGCCGGGCTTTCCCGGCTATCACGGTCTCAAATCTCCTTGGTCTCACTTCCAGAGTATTTGGAATCTGTCTCATTGCTGTGGCTTTACATATTTCAGCATACATCAACTGTTTTACAGGCTCAGGGGAGATTCCAAACCAAAGGGTTTGGAAATTCGTACCAGAGACACATAAATATTGCTATGCCCTAACTGGAATGGTTAGATGGATGAAAGTGAAAGTGTCACTCACTCAGTCGTGTCCAGCTCTTTGTGACCCCATGGACTGCAGCCTGCCAGGCTCCTCTGTCCTTGGAAGTTTCCAGGTAAGAATACTGGAGTGTGCAACATCCCTTCTCCAGGGGATCTTCCCAACCCAGGGATCAACCCAGCTCTCCTGCACTGCAGGCAGATTCTTTTCTGTCTGAGCCATCAGATGAGTGTCTTTTAATTACTGAAATAAATATTTTTCAAGTCATTGTTTTTCTATAAGAAGTAAATACACTAATAACTTTTGCAAAACACTGATATTTCAATATGGATCTAAGAAAACAATTTATTAAAATTATATTTTATATGCCATTCTAAGCATACAAGTCCTACGGAAGCTGTAATATTACTGTTTCAGAAAATTTCATAGTTTTGCTTTTATCCATTATAAAGCCGGCATCCCACACCTTGGAGGTCAAGGTGGTGCTACTTAAAATATAGCTGCTGATCCTACCCTACCTTATTGAGTAAGAACATTCCGGGAAGCAGCCTTGGCAGCTCTATGTTTAATAGCTTTCGCTGAAAGTGAAAGTTGTTCAGCTGTGTCCGACTGTTTGTCATCCCACTGAACTACACAGTCCGTGGAATTCCTCAGGCCAGAATACTGGAGTAGGTAGTCTTTCTCTTCTCCAGGGAATCCTCCCACTATTGGTATCGAACCCAGGTCTCCTGCAGTAGAGGCAGATTCTTTACCAGCTGAGCCACAAGGAAAGCCAAATTAGCTCTCTTAGATAATGTCTGTTTACCCCAACACTTGAGAATATAGATTTTTTAGAGATTAAAAGATGGCTTGTAAAAACAATGATATAGTCACTTGTGCACTGCCTGCTACCATCACTAAAGGACACACGTACACTACTTTACCCCAAATCTAAGCAGCTCACAGTGTGCCCTCCCAGGAAACTCACAGCCCTCAGGATGCTGCAGGCTGGGGACTATGCCTCCCTCGGGACCCCTTGACCATGGGTCACCCGTTCTCCTCTGGGCGCTTTCCTGTCCCTCTGTGTCTCTACGGAACCTCCTTTCAGATGCCGAACCCACAAAGCTTAGTCTAGCCAGCTGGTAGCTGCTTCCTAGAAAACAGCCATTTGCAAGTATTCCCACTGCCAGAGGGTGTCTATTAGGTGCTTCGATATTTCCAGCCACTCGTCTCCTGCTCTTTGATGCACTCAGAATTCCATGAGCCATTTCTTATGACATATCTAGCAAAGGGTAGGAAGAAACGGGAAAGTCAGAACTAATGACACCGCTCTCAGCCCCAGATGGCTCTCTAAGCAGCCGCTACTCCTGCGGGAACTTCGGAGACACAAGCTTATCCTGAATCCTGTCCTTGGCATCTACGCATGTTCAGTTCAGTTCAGTTCAGTTCAGTCTCTCAGTTGTGTCCAACTCTTTGTGACCCCACGAATCACAGCACTCCAGGCCTCCCTGTCCATCACCAACTCTCGGAGTTCACTCAGACTCACATCCATCGAGTCCGTGATGTCATCCAGCCATCTCATCCTCTGTCGTCCCCTTTTCCTCCTGCCCCCAATCCCTCCCAGCATCAGAGTCTTTTCCAGTGAGTCAACTTTTTGCATGAGGTGTCCAAAGTATTGGAGCTTCAGCTTCAGCATCAGTCCTTCCAATGAACACCTAGGGCTGATCTCCTTTATGATGGACTGGTTGGATCTCCTTGCAGTCCAAGGGACTCTCAAGAGTCTTCTCCAACACCACAGTTCATCAATTCTTCGGCAATCAGCTTTCTTCACAGTCCAGCTCTCTCACATCCATACATGACCCCTGGGAAAACCATAGCTTTGACTAGATGGACCTTTGTTGGCAAAGTAATGTCTCTGCTTTTGAATATGCTATCTAGGTTGGTCATAACTCTCCTTCCAAGGAGTAAGCGTCTTCTAATTTCATGGCTCCGTGACGCAGGAGCAAACTTCCGTTTTTCAGATCAATGCAAAGTATATTTAGAAAGAGCCCTCTCTGCAGCCTCCCGAGGCACCAGGGCAACTGATGGCCCTCTGTCCCAGGTGCTGAACAAGCACTTGGAACTGGCCACAGAGTCTTGAGCAGCTGGGACAGGGAGAAGGACCAAGGCTCCTCCCTCCACCTCCATCCAGCTACACGTGCAGTGTTCCGCCCATGGACCTGAAAGTGTGGCCATGTCTGCTGCTGAGCAGTTCGGTGAGACCCTCTGCTATAATACACCCTGTCTTGCTATGAGATTAAAAGTATTTCTGGGCATAAGGATAATGCAAACAAAGATTTTTCCTTTAAAGTGTTCGAAATGTTAGAGAGTGTGTCCTACCAATAACAGAAGGCAAGCACGTGGGATACTCTTGGAAAGAGTTTGGGAGGTGACCATGGGTGCTACATAAGGCTACCCAAGGCACTTGGCATGGTCAGAATGGGAGAGCATGCTCTCTGGGTCTCAGGAATTCAGCCAGGATGACAGTGGGGTCAGGACAAGCAGCAGCCCAGCACACATGCATCTCAGGGACCTGCCCTTACTCTGAGTGTCCATGTCTCTGCTCTAGACTTTTCTAGATTTTTCTGGAAGAGCAAAGCTGCCCATTACACCCCCATCTCTGCATTTTTGTCACTTGCATGATGACACCCTGCAGCACCCAAGGGACGCATCACAGTCACCCTTCTTTAGCGCTTGCAGTGTTTCACACTTGCCCCTTCGGGAAAGCACCACAGTCAGAGCATTTGAGCTTAAAGCATTAGTGGATGTGCTCTATTTACTGAACTTGAAAAGTAGCTTCGCTTCTGAAAAATCACATTAGGGTTCTGTTTTGTTTTTAATTAAGGCTGTCATGGAGATTGCCACAAGCAGTTAATCTCACGCTGCTTCGTGGCCCCTGGCAAATCATCGTGGGTGTCAGCTGCCTCAGCGCTGACATTCCTTCCTGGGGACCGTGCAGTGACTATCACACACACTGAAGATCATAAGGAGAAATGAATTCTTCTTTATCTTCATGGAAAATCATATAAGGTGTAATTGGATAAAACCAAGAGTAAACAACCCATCACTGCTAGTCTGGATTGAGGTTTACACCCAGATGGGTAGATGGAGGGGATAGCCTGGCCTCTGCACCTGGGGTGGGAGTGTCCTTCCGCAGTGGGTACCGCGGCCATCTTACGGCTCGTCCAAACAGGAAGACTTTCCTTGAAAGTATATAGCTGAGACAGCAACGCTGAAAATAGCATTCAGGGGCCCTTGGTGAAAAGCAAATATCCTGGACGTGTGTGTTCTGCTCTAAGTTAGACAAATACTGTTCACCATCCCATCCTTGTCAATGTGCACAGAACTGGTAATGCCTGGTGTCAGTGACACATGGAAAACACCCCATTTTGTTGGCAAAGCCATGAGATGGTGAACCGATTCCTGGGGTCCCCCCAGACTCCACCTTCTCCCTCCTGGGGCCCTAGATGGCTGGTTGGCATGACTCCCTCACCTGCACCTGGATCAGGCGTAACACAGAAAATGAGCATACCAGCATTTGTGACAACCACGCTTCTCTGCACACTGAGCAGGCTGGGACTCTTCTTCACAGTATCCCTGGGAGGACTCTCTGCCACCCAGAGCCTTGACATGAGGGAAATTCACCTCTGATGACTCTGGGTTTTTTTTTTTTCTTTTTTTAATCAAATGGACAGATTGAGAAATCTAGAATGCATGAGCTATTAATAGAAGGACACAAATAGATGATTTTAACAAAACCCAGCATTTCTGCTGACAAAACAGGCTCAGAGCAATCCGCTGTGTGGCACACGGCCATGGAGTAGATGATTGCAGGAACACATCTTCAAATAATCCAGCACCATCACCTGCAGGACAGGTTTGTGAGTCATGCACATCAGAGTGGCAATGCATAAACTGTGTTTTCTACAAGAGTCTATGTCAACTCCATTCACACTCAGGTTTAATCTAGTGACTATCAGGTAATTAGGAATTAATGAGTCTACTGGGGATGGTGACTGCAGCCATGAAATTAAAAGACTCTTACTCCTTGGAAGGAAAGTTTTGACCAATCTAGACAGCATATTAAAAAGCAGAGACATTACTTTGCCAACAAAGTTCTCTCTAGTCAAAGCTATGGTTTTTCAAGTAGTCATGTATGGATGTGAGAGTTGGACTATAAAGAAATCTGAGCACCGAAGAATTGATGCTTTTGAACTGTGGTGTTGGAGAAGACTCTTGAGAGTCCTTTGGACTGCAAGGAGATCCAACCAGTTCATTCTAAAGGAAATCAGTCCTGAATATACATTGGAAGGACTGATGTTGAAGCTGAAACTTCAGTACTTTGGCCACCTGATGCAAAGAACTGACTCATTTGAAAAGACCCTTATGCTGGGAAAGATTGAGGGCAGGAGGAGAAGGGGATGACAGAGGATGAGATGGTTGGATGGCATCACCAACTATATGGACATGAGTTTGAGTGAACTCCTGGAGTTGGTGATGGACAGGGAGGCCTGGTGAGCTGCAGTCCATGGTGTCACAAAGAGTTGGACACAACTGAGCGACTGAACTGAACTGGAGTCCACTCAGATTTCAAGCAAATCAGTTTGTGAAATGAGAGTTCCATGTCACTCACCATCCCCATCCCAGCACACAGGCATCTCAGGGACATGCCCTTACTCTGAGTGTCCATGTCTCTGCTCTAGACTTTTCTAGATTTCCCTGGAAGAGCAAAGCTGCCCATTACACCCCCATCTCTGCATTTTTGTCACTTGCATGATGACACCCTGCAGCACCCAAGGGACACATCACAGTCACCCTTCTTTAGCGCTTGCAGTGTTTCACACTTGCCCCTTCGGGAAAGCACCACAGTCAGAGCACGAGTGAGGAGGTGGGGCAGGTGGGGTTGCCCCCTGTCTCCTGCTGGCCACTGTCTCACCAGGCCCCCACCCTTGCTGCGGGTTTTCCACGTCAGAGTGCCGTCTTCATGGTCACCGAGTAATTAATTGCTGCCTTCCTGCAGTGCTCTGAGTCCTGGATGGAAGGTGTCACTCATGGTCAACATCCCAAACCTGGAAGGCACACTCTGCTACCACCTTCTCTGGGCCAGTGAGGAGAGAGGTTGACTGACTTGCCTAAAGTCACATGGAGCAAGGAGAGGATGGAGCCGAGGCTCAGAACCATCCCCACCCATGAAGTTACTGGGTCTCCCAGCCCAGCAGACCGACTCGGGCCAGGTGTGCTGTTCCTTGCTCTCAGGCACACCCTCTCTCTCTCTCTTTCTCTCTCTCTGGCAAGGGAATCCTCAGGGTCTCCTCTGAGCTGCTGGAGAGAGGAGGCAGGTGTCACTGTGGACCTGCCGGTCCTGAATCAACCAGCTGTCTGCTTCTCCCATGACCCCCCTTCCATGGGGGCCCCAGGATGTATGTGGAAGGTGGGGGTCCCAGCCTGAGATACAGGAAGCAAGCATGTACCACCTCTGCTCCTGGCCCCGCCCTCCATGCCCACCCAGACTCCAGCCTCCCTTTTCTCCACACGCTTCACACTTAAATCTCCATCTCAAAGACCTTCACCAGGAATTCACTTTACTACTCTCTGCCCTCGAAAAGTATGGATCTCTCTACCAAGTTCATGGGTTGGAAGAATCAATATAGTGAAAATGAGTATACTACCCAAAGTAATCTACAGATTCAATGCAATCCCTATCAAGCTACCAATGGTATTTTTCACAAAGCTAGAACAAATAATTTCACAATTTGTATGGAAATACAAAAAAAACTCAAATAGCCAAAGCAATCTTGAGAAAGAATAATGGAACTGGAGGAATCAACCTGCCCGACTTCAGGCTCTACTACAAAGCCAAAATCATCAAGACAGTAAGGTACTGGCACAAAGACAGAAATATAGATCAATGGAACAAAATGGAAAGGCCAGAGATAAATCCACACACCTATGGACACCTTATCTTCGACAAAGGAGGCAAGAATATAAAATGGATTAAAGACAATCTCTTTAACAAGTGGTGCTGGGAAAACTGGTCAACCACTTATAAAAGAATGAAACTAGAACAGTTTCTAACACCATACACAAAACTAAACTCAAAATGGATTAAAGATCTAAACGTAAGACCAGAAACTATAAAACTCCTAGAGGAGAACATAGGCAAAACACTCTCTGACATAAATCACAGCCGGATACTCTATGACTCACCTCCCAGAATACTTGAAATAAAAGCAAAAATAAACAAATGGGATCTAACTAAAATTAAAAGCTTTTGTGCAACAAAGGAAACTATAAGCAAGGTGAAAAGACAGCCTTCGAAATGGGGGAAAATAATTGCAAATGAAGCAACTGACAAACAACTAATTCAAAAATATACAAACATCTCCTGCAACTCAATTCCAGAAAAATAAACGACCCAATCAAAAAATGGGCTAAAGAACTAAATAGACATTTCTCCAAAGAAGACAGATGTATGGCTAACA
Organism: Litocranius walleri; assembly: GCA_006410535.1. Taxonomy (NCBI): domain Eukaryota; kingdom Metazoa; phylum Chordata; class Mammalia; order Artiodactyla; family Bovidae; genus Litocranius; species Litocranius walleri. The sequence continues at coordinate 4,125,615 of SJYG01000068.1, forward strand.
AACACATGAAAAGATGCTCAACGTCACTCATTATCAGAGAAATGCAAATGAAAACCACACTGAAGTACCATTTCACACCAGTCAAAATGGCTGCAATCCAAAAGTCTGCAAGCAATAAATGCTGGAGAAGGTGTAGAGAAAAGGGAACTCTCTTACACTGTTGGTGGGAATGCAAACTAGTACAGCCACTATGGAGGATAGTGTGGAGATTCCTTGAAAAATTGCAAATAGAACTGCCTTATGATTTAGCAGTCCCACTGCTGGGCATACACACTGAGGAAACCAGAATTGAAAGAGACACGTGTACCCCAATGTTCATCACAGCACTGTTTATAATAACCAGGATATGGAAACAACCTAGATGTCCATCAGCAGATAAATGGATAAGAAAGCTGTGGTACATATACACAATGGGGTATTACTCAGCCCTTAAAAAGAATACATTTGAATCAGTTCTAATGAGATGGATGAAACTGGACCCGATTACAAGAGTGAAGTAAGCCAGAAAGAAAAACACCAATACAGTATAATGGCAATCTACTCCAGTACTATTGCCTGGAAAATCCCATGGACAGAGGAGCCTGGTAGGCTACAGTCCATGGGGTCGCAAAGAGTTGGACACGACTGAGCGACTTCACATTCATTCACATTCACAACACATATATATGGCATTTAGAAAGATGGTAACGATAACCCTGTATACGAGACAGCAAAAGAGACACAGATGTAGAGAACAGTCTTTTGGACTCTGTGGGAGAGGGAGAGGGTGGGATAATTTGGAAGAATGGCATTGAAACATGTATAATATCATATAAGAAATGAATGACCAGTCTAGGTTCGATGTAGGATACAAGATGCTTGGGGCTGGTACACTAAGATGACCCAGAGAGATGGTATGGGGAGGGAGGTGGGAGTTCAGGATTGGGAACACGTGTACACCTCTGGCAGATTCATGCTGATGTATGGCAAAACCAATACAGTATTGCAAAGTAAAATAAAATTTAAAATAAAAAGAGAAGGCTTGAATCTCCCACCCTTACTAGAGGATGAACTGAAGCTAAAATCTTCATAAAGTTTTAAAAGGCATTCAAACTGTATTCCTTAAGATGTCTGACTTGTAGAATTTTTAGATTTTTATTTTGTTTCTTTTTTAGAAGCAAAAAATTAACTCATCTACCCCAAATTCCTGTTCTTGCAATAAGAAAGAATGGACTTGAGAAGTGTCTCTAATCAAAGACAGAACACTCACTTACATAAATCCTAGCATTATATTTGGTTTTCCCTGGTGGCTCCGTGGTAGAGAATCTGCCTACAATGCAGGAGACACTGGTTTGATTACTGGGTGGGAAAGATTCCCTTGGAGAAGGAAATGGCAACCTGCTCCACTATTCTTGTCTGAGATATCCCATGGAGAGAGGAGTCTGGAGGGCTACAGTCCACGGGGTCGCAAAGAGTTGGACACGGCTTAGAGACTAAACTAACAACCAAGCAATACATTTGGGGGCGACCTGTCCCCAAGGCTTTTGTTCTTCCTGGACTGCTAGCTGTCTTCCGGGGCGATTTTTTAAAGGTTGGAAAGTTGTATTTACTCATCATGCTGTACTCTTCCTGGTTTTGTGCTTCAGCTAACTAAGACAAATATTGGTATTTACTGTTTTCGTTTTTTGTTTTTTGGGTTGTTAAAGAGGAAAAGTATATTGCAGAGTGAAAAGAGACAGCTCTTCGCTTATGAGACCATGATTACAAAAACCCCAACATTGTGTGAGTCCTCATTTGCCGGAAGTGCCCCTTCTTAGTTGACTTATTATTTCCAGCAACAAAATAGGACATCTTTAAGAAGCTCCAATCCTTTGGCCACCTGATGTGAAGAGTCAACTCTCCTTGATGCTGGGAGAGAGTGAGGGCAGGAGAAGTGGACGACAGAGGATGAGATGGTTGGATGGCATCACCAACTCTGTGGGCCTGAGTTTGAGCAAACTCCAGGAGTTGGTGATGGACAGGGAAGCCTGGTGGGCTGCAACCCATGGGGCTGCAAAGAAACGAGTATGACTGAGTGATGGAACAACAGCATTCTTTTCCCTACCGCATGGAAGAGCTGAGGCTGTGCAAGTACAAATTCGTAAAAAGCATGTGATATCTGGAAGTCCACTGTGATCTGGCCAAACCACCTAAAGCTCCAGAGGTGGTCTGGTTTTTATCTGTTTCACATGAGGTATCAAAGAGAAGTTACGGACACATTTACTGAAATTCATTCTTGGGCTCTAAGATGTTTTGAAGATAGTTTAGTTTTATAAAGGAATTATATAATTTTGATTACTTTTTAAAATACAGGAATTTAAGTATTCAGTTTATGGCATATAGTTATGGCATATGTATACACATTTAAAAAATATATATATATATATATATATTTATAAGTTACCATTCTGTTTTATCAAGATTTATGCTAAATTCTGCTGAATTTAGTTATTTGAATCTTCTCTGCTAGTAGATGAAGTCATTCTCATAGCAGATTATTCTTTATCTTCACTCCAAATATTTTTGTTTTCACAATTTTACTTAGTTTAAAAATATTTTGAAGTATATATTACAGAAAAATTACAGTTATACTTAAAACCTTGATAAGACACTGATCTTTATTATATTAAGCTCTTCCATATGGTGAGGTTCAGCTACTTGCATCTGTCAGTGTCTAACTTAATAGATCCAATCACCAGTTCTAAGTTTATTTTAAATAGAACCTTGAGCTGGGTTTTTGCTTTAACGCATTTGTTCTTTGTTTTAATATTCCCTAAATGACGAAACTCTCAAGTTATTTTCTAAGGGTATGGAGACTAAATTGCTTTAATGGATATTATATAACAAAAAAAACAGTCATAAGGGAAACCTAGAAGACATTTTGAAGACTACTTTATACAAATATTTAGGAAACCCTTGTGAAATATCATACTATCTTATGGATCTGACAGTCTTAACTTAGACTTGTTCTATACAATTCCAGCCAAGTCGGTCTCAACAAAACCTCAGGTGTCTCTGAACCATCTCTCTGTCAACGGGGATGGACTTAGAGGTCCTAAATTGTTTGCACCAAATCAAGCCAGTGGACTGGAGAAGTCAAACAGTTTTAATCAGCAGGATCATATGAGTGAGTGCTCAGTTGCCCACTAGGCTCCTCCGTCCATGAGATTTTCCAAGCAAGAATATTGGAGCCGGTTGCCATTTCCCTCTCCCAGGGGATCTTCCTGACTCAGGGATCAGACCAGTTCTCCTGCATTGCCTGCATTGCAGGCAGATTCTTTACCACTGATCCACTTGGGAAGCCTCAGGATCACATGAATGAGATCTTAAATGCCACATTTATTTCTCTCCAAAGCAGGAGGGCACTAGCCTGCAGAGTAAAGCACGTGCCAGCCCTGTATCTGCTCGCTGTAATGCTGAGACCAGGGCAGAGGGCTGGTGAGGCATCACCAGGACCTCAGAGCACTTCTCTGGGTTCCCCTGGTGTTTCCACTCAGAGAAACACAGCTGTGTTACTCTCACATTGATTCTGACCATCACCTTTCAAGTTGACATTCACATGCACAGTTCAAACCAGCTCCTCACAACATAAAAGGCTTCCAGGCTGTCCTCTGGCTGGTAGCTGACTCAGGAGTGTGCCCCTCATTGGTCACAAAATACTAAAGTTGCTTTCTAAAATAGATAATTTAATAAAGCAGAATCACTAAGCAGTGTTCCCAAAGAGTCTGCTAAGAGCTCTGTCCATGAGGTCTCTGTGTCAGGGTGGCCTGCACTGCCCCTAACTTGGCACTGAATCCCACTGGAGAACCCCACACCTCTGCTGATTGGAGAGCTGGCACCGACTCTGGCTTGTGGGAGGGCTTGCCACCATTTTAGAAACCAGGAAAACACGCCCACCAAGTTGCCAGGGTCTTGGCAGAGCATCTTTCACTAGAGAGTCACATTTGCAAGATTTGCAGTTCATCGCTCAGTGTGTCTGCCTGTTTGTGACCCCATGGATGGCAGCATGCCAGGCTTCCCTGTCCTTCACTATCTCCTAGAGTTTGCTCAAACTCCTATACAAGATAGGGAACTGCTGAGCCCAGAATGCCCCAGTGGCACACATGGGGGGAGAAAAATCCATCTTAGGAAGGGGGCGACAGAGGACAAGATGGTTAGATAACATTACGAACTCAATGGGCTTGAGTTTGAGCAAACTCCGGGAGATAATGAAGGACAGGGAAAGCTAGCATGCTACAGTGGCTGGGGTCTCAGAGCCAGACACGACTGAGGGGCCAAACACCAGCGAGCAGCTGTTGACCCGATATCCAATGTCTTCTCCATATCATCCATTCTGTCCCTTTGTAGTTGAAATGCTTTGAGCAGGTGTTGTGATTAGGGATAAAATTTCCTGTTTTATTTCCTCAAATAAAAGAGGTAAACGTGTAGTTTGTTTCTAGAAAATAATGTCAAATGGTTTGAAGTTCAATTGTGGAATACAAAATGAGATCCTTTCCTAGTCTTGGGGTTTAGAGTTTCATTGATGAAATCGTTAGAAATTAAATGAGTCCTCTACTACGTTTCAAATGCCTCAGAGGAAGGCACAGACTCTGAAGAAATCTGAGGGTCCTGGGATGTTCCTAGTGCGGGGCGTGCATGGAGTGGGAGCCCCATAAACGCTATGGCCAGTGCTAAATATGAAGCTTTGGAGCAATGGTTTGTTTGACAGTTTCCCCTCATAGCATATTTCTAATTCACATTCTAATTGGCCAGGTTATTGACAGGATCACCTAGTTGGCTTAATGATGTAATACTGTCAAAGTTATGAAATGACATATCGGACAAGCATTTCAGAGTGCCCCAAGTCCCCTTCCTCTCACCCTCCTTCTCTCCCTCCTTTTCTCTCTCTGTCCTTCACTTTTTCTTTCCTTTCATATAAGTATGAAAGGTGAGGAACAGGAGGCCTGTAGATTCCTCTATTTACCTACATTTTCTGTTGCATCTTCTTGGAAGGAACAAACAGCGCTTTGTGTTACCAGACTATTTCACTTTCACCGTGAAACTCAATTTTCTAAACATGTCTAGTTTGTCTTCCTCTTGTCAAACATGAATTCTTGTCTGTAAGAATAAATGCTCTATACACTCTAGGTTCTTATGTTCATAAAACAGCCATCCGATTTTGTAACTTTTCCAGCTTTCTGGTACACATGAACTTCTTTGAAGTTGGCTCATTTTATATTGGAGTTTTGTGCTTGCTAAGAATGTAGCTTGAATTGCAGTGAGAAAGATAACTCTCTCATTAGTGAGTCAGTTTGTTTTCTGTGATATTTAAAGGATGGGAAGACACACAGAAATTCTCATCAAAAAATACCTTTTAATTTTAGTGTCTGATTCTTTGTGACCCATGGACTGCAGCACTCCAGGCTTCCTCATCCCTCACTGTTTCCGGGAGTTGGCTCCAACTCATGGCCATTGAGTCGGTGATGCCCTCAACCATCTCATCCTCTGCTGCCCTCTCCTCCTGCCTTCAGTCTTTCCCAGCATCAGGGTCTTTTCCAGTGAATCAGTCCTTCGCATCAGGTGGCCAAAGTATTGGAGATTCAGCTTCAGTATCAGTCCTTCCAATGAATATTTAGCATTGATTTCCTGGTGGCTCAGACATTAAAGTATCTGTCTGCAATGCAAGAGACCGGAGTTTGATCCTTGGATTGGGACAATCCCCTGGAGAAGGAAATGGCAGCCTACTCCAGTACTCTTGCCTGGAAAATCCCATGGATGGAGGAGCCTGGTGGGCTGCAGTCCATGGGGTTAGTCCATGAGGTCGAAAAGAGTCGGACTTTACTTTCACTTTTCTTTAGGATTGACTGGTTTGATCTCCTTGTTGTCCAAGGGATTTTCAAGAGTCTTTTCCAGCACCACAGTTCAAAAGCATCCATTCTTCAGCACTCAGCCTTCTTTACGGTCCAACTCTTACATCCATAGATGATTACTGAAAAAAACAAAACAAAACATAGCTTTGATTATGGAGACCTTTAATGGCAGAGTGATGTCTCTGCTTTTTAATATTCTGTTTATGTTTGTCATAGCCTTTTTCCAAAGGATCAAGTGTCTTTTAATTTTATGGCTGCTGTCACCATCCACAGTGATTTTTGGAGCCCAGGAAAATAAAATCTATCACTGCTTCCACATTTTCCCCATCTATTTGCCATGAAGCGATGGACTGGATGCCATGATCTTAGGTTTCTGAATGTTGAGTTTCAAGCCAGCTTTTTCACTTTCCTCTTTCCCCTCATCAAGAGGCTCTTTAGTTCTTCTTCACTTTCTGCCCTTAGAAATGCCTCAGATACCATCTGCATATCGAGGTTGTTGATATTTTGTAGTAGGTTGCTGCTGCTGCTAAGTCACTTCAGTTGTGTCCAACTCTGTGTGACCCCATGGATGGCAGCCCACCAGGCTCCCCCGTCCCTGGGATTCTCCAGGCAAGAACACTGGAGTGGGTTGCCATTTCCTTCTCCAATGCATGAAAGTGAAAAGTGAAAGTGACATCTCTCAGTCATGTCTGACTCTTAGTGACCCCATGGACTGCAGCCCACCAGGCTCCTTCCTCCCTCCATGGGATTTTCCAGACAAGGGTACTGGAGTAAGTATTAAGTAATAAATGAAGGTAAGTCAATCAATCAGTATTCTTAAAGGCTTTTCATTGGACACTGAGATATGTGTTCTAATTCTGAAACACTCCAGACAATGCATAATCCAGCTCTCTCGGTCTGCAAAGACCACGGTCTTCAGAGGGAGGAAGCCTTCTGTGTCAGGTCCTTACTGGGAACCATGCTTCCAGTTCCCACCCAGTCTCAGCCCCAACACTGCTGCTGTCTCATCACACAGGCCTTTGTGCAGTCATTCCAGGTCCCAAGTTAAAATCAACAGAGAAATGAAATATTTAGATATTTTCCATATGATACAGAACCTCCAGAGATTTGACTGTTCAGGGACAAAAGCAGTATTTTTTTTTTTACATTTAATCAAAGGACATGTGAATGTGAAATTAACTGATCACAAATGTTAACATTTTTTTTCTACAATTATACCAGTCTAAGTGTTTTGAAAAACTTGTCATGGTGTAAGATGAAATAAAAGTGGATATTCTTTTGACCCCATGAAATGTATCGAGCTAGCTGTGCGTGAGTACATGAATGAAACCTTTAACTCTGTCGGTTCAGTTGTCTCACCTTGACCGGACTGACATTTTGGGCTGGATTATTCTGTGCCTGTTGCTGTCCCGCGTGTTGTAATAAGCTTATCAGCACCCCTGGCCTCTAAGCATGCTTGTAGACCCCTTCATCCCAGTCATGATAATCAAAACGGTCTCTGTGCTAAGTGTCTGCAGTTGTATGTGACTCTGCAACCCCATGGACTGTAGCCCACCAGGCTCCTCTGTCCGTGGGATTCCCCAGGCAAGAACACTGGAGTGGGTGACCGTTTCCTCCTCCAGGGGATCTTCCCGACCAGGGATATAACCTGACTCTCATGTCTCCTGCATCGGCAGTCGGTTCTTTACCACTAGCTCCACAAAATATTCTCTGGGGAGGCAAAGCCAACCAGACTGAGGATGACTGGTCTATATATAATGGAATCAAATACCTTCAGCGTACACACAATCCTAATATCTATTTAGCAGGGTTAGGATTACAACTTTGTGTCTCGAGTTAAATGGAAAGAAAACATGCATTCAATCGCTGTTTCCTCTTTTCCAGGGGTTCCTTTAACTTGAAGCAGGCAGGCAGAGGTTTGTCTTGATATATCAATCACCACTGCCATAGTCTCCTTCACAATGTCCCTGGGGCTAGCGGACAGAGGCCTTTCCATGATGCTCTTGAGTATTTAGACCAAAGCTGGAGGAGAGCACATGCTCAGCCCGAAACACAAGGAGGCAGGAAAGTGAGGGCCAGTCGTGGGATCGGTCTGAGGTGAGCGCCAGTGCGAAGCCCAGTCGACACGACAGGAGCTCGAGGGGTCTACACTGTGATGGGTCAGCCACACGGGGCTCACAGCTACCGTGAGGACACCAAAGCAGGGCCTGGGGTGCCGGCTTCTCTCTTCTTTACCACAGGCACTCACGGGCATTCTACTGTATGTTTGAACAGATCAGTTGGAAGCCATTTAAAAAGCGTGACCGTGCAAGTAGCTTCAGGGGTTCTGAAACGTGGGAAGGAAAGCCACACTCATCGAGTACCTGGGCGACCTGGCAGAGACACCTGATTCTGGGCTGATTCTGAGCCTCATGCAGTCAACTTTCCTGAGGTTGGACTCCTGCACCAAGAAAGCCATGCCTGCTTTTCGTGTCTGCTGGAAGAATGGGTGCATAGTAACACAGACTCAGACTCAACATGGGCTCCCTTGGTGGCTCAGCGTAAAGAACCCTCCTGCTAAGGCAGGAGAGGAAGGTTTGATCCCCGGGTCAGGAAAATCCCCTGGAGGAGGAAACGGCAACCCTGTCTCTGGGTCAGGAAGATCCCCTGGAGGAGGAAATGGCAACCCACTTGAATATTCTTGGCTGGAGAATCCCATGGACAGAGGAGCCTGGTGGGCTTCAGTCCATGGGGTCACAAAGAGTCGAACACAGCTGAAGCGATTCAGCACGTGCATCTTACCTATGCATTGGAAGAACTTGATCTGTTTAGCACATTAAGCAGGACAGTCTGAGAAACACAGCAGTTGGTCTTACTGTTTGGGAGGTTGCCTCTCTGAGGGGGCTTGAGTGTCTCCCCAGGTGCAGTCTTCACACACTGCACCTCACAAGTGGGGATGTGTGGTCAGGTCCAGTCCTGGTGGCTTCCTTCTCCACCTCGGGATCTCTGCAAGCTCAGCCACTTCCCTACCATAGATGTCATCTATCACTTTGGCCCAACGAACCACAAAATCTGTTCCAGTGCTTGGCCATCACCGGTGATGGACTGTGAACGCAGAGAAGCAGAAAATAAGCTATGTGCCAGGCTCTTAATCAAGCCAGGGCTCCACAGTCTAATCAGCCTGTAACTTCCTCCCACACTGACAGGAGAGCAGCGCCGCAGTATCATTGCAGCCAAAGGTTGATATGTGATCTCGTGGCTAACCCCGGCCATATTTCACAATGAAATTGTGGTTGGCATTTACCTGAGAAGAACACCTGACTCCCCTATCTCCATTAGTCTTAAATATATGGCAATAGCTTATCTAGTTCTTCCAGGAGTCATGTATGGATATGAGAGTTGGACCGTTAAGAAGGCTGAGTGCCAAAGAATTGATGCTTTTGAACTGTGGTGTTGAAGAAGACTCTTGAGAGTCCCTTGGACTGCAAGGAGATCAAACCACTAAATCCTAAAGGAAATCAGTCTTGAAAATTCACTGGAAGGACTGATGCTGAAGCTGAAACTCCAATACTTTGGCTTCTTGATGCAAAAAGTCAGCTCCCACTGGAAAAGACCCTGATGCGGGAAAAGATTCAAGGCAGGAGCAGAAGGGGATGACAGAGTACACAATGGTTGGATGGCATCACCAACTCAATGGACATGAGTTTGGGCAAATTATTGGAGATGGTGGAGGCCGGGTAAACCTGGTGTGCTGCAGTCCATGGGGTCGCAGTCAGACATGACTGAACAGCTGAACAACAACAACAAATAGTTGATCTCTCCAGTCCTCATGTGCCCACACTCTCTCTCACACACACACAGGAGGATAAAAATATTCATCTCTATAACAAGGAGTCTTCAATCAAGTTTAAGATTCCTTTTATCAAATTATCAAGAAACTTAGTCTCCTTCTCGAAACTACTGTCCCACCCTGAATCTCCCTAGAACCTAGGTGTCAGATTGAAGTCTAGTGATGTCAAAGATTAAGCAGAGCTCCATGACTGGACCAGAGAGCTTCTGGTTTGGACATTTTTGCAGCTGTGTCCCCTGATAGGTCTTTGTCCGCCATGCTGCAGGTTTGCTGATGGAAGTCTGTCCCCTGCACTGAGCCTCAGGACAGCTATGCGTGAGGAGCAGGGGCCCCTCTCCCCAGCTTTGCTGCCTGGGCTTCCCAAGGCCTGAGTGTCACGCCCAGGTTGTTGTCTCAGAGCATATTTCACCCTAAAAACACACTGTTCAGGAACCAGACATGCCCTGTGAGCCGGACCCCAAGGCAGAGTTCCCTTCCTTGAGCTGAGCCTGCCGCTTCCTATCCTCCCACAGAGTAGTGTCTGAACCAGCCTGACCCACGCAGTCTCTTCCACTCATGATGATGCTCGCCTGGGCAGGACTCAAGACAGCTCCATCCCTCCTCCCCGAAGACCTCGGATCACACACTGTCTACCTGCAAGCTTCCCACGACAAGGTCCTCCGTGTGCCAGGACCTGAAGGAGAGGCAGCCTTGGCCAGACTCAACCAGGGCAGTGAACGCCGACTATAGTCCATTTGCATAAGGCTCTTCAAAGATCTAAGGCAGATCTCTTAGATAATTGTGTGTGGTTCAGTTTTTTGTTTTTTGTTTTTTTAAATTAAGACCCAACTCATCTAGCCATACAAATCTTCTGTACTTCACACACACACTCAGGTGTATGCATATGCTATGCTTTAATAAGCAAATCAGCAAGTCATGCAGATACTTAAGTAAACGTTTCCCAGACTGCCCAGATCCTCAGCGATCCTTTATTGGACCACCAGTGCTAGTTGTTTTATTGTTTTCAAGTAGTGTACTTCTTGCATGTAATTAAATGTTCCTATAGTTTCTCTGTATTTATTTACTTCTGTTTATTGAAAAGTTTCTTTTATTCCTTCTTTCGGTTGAACACTGTCCATAGGCATAGCAATGAACCGTTCTTGGAAGAAGAGCTGTGGGAGTTAGTAGCCTCTTTTAACACTCTTTATTGTTGCTTTATAAAACAAATATGATGATGCGGTTGTCCTTTCAGATCTTAAAGTAAGCTTCCCTCCATTATCTACTGCTTTGTCTAATTTACATATAGACAATAATTTAGGTCACATTGTCATAGGTTCAGGAAAACGGGCACTTGATTCGTTTTGTGTGGGATTTTAATCAGGAACAATATTTCAGGATTGTGGTTTGTCAAATGTATATTGAAAATATGTTGAAAAATATAAATGTGCTTTAACACAAAAATTATTTTCCTGAGATTTTTTCCCTCTGGAAACAATTAAGATATTCAAAGTAGATAAGAATAAATATAGTATTAATCCAATGGAATGGATATAGTAATGAACACTGGAAACAACATAATCTCAATAATGATGAGATTTCTAATGAAATTAATAGTCATAAAATAGAACTTTAAAGAGTGCTCATGAGCGCCTGTTACACAGTGCTTTCATCTCAACATGGTGAAGACACATAGAGTGCCGGTAACAAAGTGAACACCCAGAACACTTACATAGTGATATTTTGTCTTAGTTTCTTCTGATTCTTTACAGAACTTAAAGAGGTACTAAACTGAAATATGGTAACATTGCTTAGGTATGTTTCTTTTCCTGTCCAGTCCAGTTTCTCTCCCCACTTCCAGTCAAGAATTATGTGGGGCATCTTTTAAAATTCATGATTTTAACTTTATCACAAAAAAGTATATATCTATTTTCATCTATTGATACTTATCTTTTCTGTCAATCTATACACCATCAATAATACAAATATTCTGCATATTTTAAAAGTCATTTTGTCACTTATCTAAGTTTATTGTTTCTGCTCTTCTTTAGAACGAAGCAAGAACTTAGCATGTTTTAACTTCCCTCCAAAATTACCTTTTAAAATGTTGCATGCTTTTATTGCTATTTCAGCCCTTTTTTAAAAATAAAACATAAACCTATTTTTATAAACAATGGCTAATTACATTATAAATATAATTTGTTAGTTTATTTCTATTTACTTTAATCCCATTTCTTCCTTTTGAAATTCCTTCTTAAGGAGTGATGCTCTTAATAACCCCTTTAGTTCTTCAGAGCAGGACGCGTGCGTCTAGACTCACCTTCCCCCGGGCTTGGAGACCTGTTTATTTCATCCTCACACTTTCAGGGTAGATTAACCACATATAACAAACTGGGCCTACCTTTATTTCCCCTCAGCATTTTAAAGACCTACTTTTTATGGTTTTCCACGTTCTGTATTTGTGGAGATGTCTAATGTCAATGCAATTATTTACATTGGTGATTATAAGTTTTTAATCTCACACATTTTCTGGTTGTAATTTATTTTATGTAATTTCATTAAAACATATCTATTTTACATTTCTTCTCAGAACTAGATATGTGCTGAAAATTTAAGAGCCATAGGAAAAATGCATGACTGTTATCATTTTAAATATTGTCAATCACTTCTTTCGTTTAATTTTTTTGTTTTATTTTCCCATGTGATGTGTATTTTTAATTATTGTCTTCACATTTGCTAATTCTCTGTTAGTTGTTTCTAGTCTAGAATTTATCTTTTCTATGATTTTTTTAAAAAATATGTTTTCCATATTTTAATTTTAGGATTTTAAATAGATTCTTTTCATTTTAATTTCTTTTTATAGATGTTGCTATTCTTCCACATATTTGCTTTTGAGTAATTCAAACATTCTATCAATAGCATTTCTAGACTATTCTGTCATTTCCATTTTACAGTGGGATATTTCTCCTATTTGGAAAGACAATTTTTTTCCTGTATCCTCTCAGCTCTTCATTTTTCTCATGGATACTCAATTTGGAACCAGATTCTGGGTAGTAACCAAAGCTAGTAGCTTTGGACCTTGAGCACAAAGACTCGTGCTTGAGCCAACTTCAGGCCTGTTTCCTGGGTTCTGGTGTTTCCTGGATTTCCTGTTGTAGCAGATGACAAACAGTTCATTTCCGAAATTACTCTGAACGTTTTCAGATTTTTAAAGCCTCTCTTAATGTGAAATCTTTCTTTTCCGTGCAATTAAGGTGTTCTCCACGTTTCCTATTCCTGTTCACAGAGATCAGTAAGTGTGCAGTTCAGTTCAGTTCGGTCACTCACTCGTGTCTGACTCTTTGCGACCCCATGGATTACAGCACGCCAGGCTTCCCTGCCCATCAGCAACGCCTGGAGCTTGCTCAGACTCATGTCCATCGAGCTGGTGATGCCATCCAGCCATCTCATCCTCTGTCGTCCCCTCCTCCTCCTGTCCTCAATCTCCCCAGCATCAGGGTCTTTCCAGTGCGTCAGCTCTCTGCATCAGGGGCACAGTGTACGTGTGCAACTGCGTTCCATCTCATTGCTGTGAGCGTGTTTCTTCTCTCTTTCTCTCTTGCTCTCTTTCTCCCTCTTCCCTCTCTTCTCTCTCCCAAACTTACAATATATATAGACAAACTAACACATGAGTCTGCTATTTTCAACCCCCCAGCTAAATCTGACAGCTGTTTGGATGTTGCTTCCTGTTACTTTCCACTGTCTCTCATGGGGACTGGGCACCACCATCACATTTATTCCCTGAAAGTGAAAGTCGCTCAGTCTGTCCTACTATTTGCAGCCCATTGGACTATGCAGTCCATGGAATTGTCCAGGCCAGAATACTGGAGTGGGTAGCCTTTCCCTTCTCCAGGGGATCTTTTCAACCCAGGGATCGAACCCAGGTCTCCTGCATTGCACACGGATTCTTTATCAGCTGAACCATCAGGGAAGCCCAAGAATACTGGAGTGGGTAGCCTATCCCTTCTCTAGGGGATTTTCCCAACCCGGGGATCGAACTGGGGTCTCCTGCATTGCAGGCGTGTTCTTTACCAACTGAGCTACCAGGGAAGCCCTGTTTATTCTGCAGGGGCTCTGCTTAGTCCGTAATGGCCTATTACCCCAGTCTCACTGATGGGACCCTCTTTGGCTCTGTTGCCATCACTATGCCCTTTAGCTCTGGGCTCCTGCTTACACGGCATGGCAGAGTGCACCCTGGGGACTGGACATCTCTGAACATGCGATGCAGACATTCGGTCATAAAAAGTCCTGTTGAATTAATATATCAACATCCTTCAGAGGCAACAAGAACTTAATCCCCACAAGGACAGAGATCTTTGTCTGTGGGTTCATGACCTCCAGCACCCTCAGCAGTGCCTGGCACAAAGCAGGGACTCCTGTGCCCTGAATGGACAGGTGGTGCCCTGAGACTCTGCACCATCTTGGTATCAGGAAGAGAGCGGGATCTGTGCTTGTCATTCTAAGGGTGAAGAATTGAAACTGTCCCTTGAACAGGATCATTGCCCCATAGATGCTGTATATCCCTTCTCTCTCCTGTTTCCAGAATGAGGTTCTTCTGTTTCTGTTCAAATTTAACTTAAATGTTCCTTGGAAATTCACACATGATTTGAGAGCTCAAGTCAAGAAGAAGAATATTCAATTGGAATCTCTAAGGTAATTTCCATTAAGTGTATTGTTTGATAGCATGAAAACAGATGGGAAGAAAGCATCTTCATCTCCTCCTTATGGTGCATTGAAAATAAAAAAGTTAGAAAGTTGTCATAAGATAAAGTCTGTAATTAAAACAATTTGAGCTGATTTAACAGTTGGGTAAGCAACTCATTCAGTTCCTCTTTGCATCGTCAGAGATTAAGATAGAAGCTTCGTGTGTGATTGTTAATTATTCTTTTTTATTACAGGCATGGCACTTGGGATGTTCTTTGTGCCTTAGTCTTCTCTGTAATTCAATATTATGGTCAAAATGTTTATTTCTGCCTTGCCAAAGTTTTTTTCTTAATCTTCTAGCAGGAAAATTACCTCCACTTCTCATTTAAAATTTAGAGCAAAACGAAGCCTGTGCATCTGCTATGAGTCACGTCTGTTCTCTGTTCGGGACGTGGCATCTTTGTGAGGTCTCCACTTTCTCCCTTATCAATGTCACATTGATTTCTCCCCATAGCTAGGCACTGGGCAGGCCCCCTACCACTCACCAAGTCACTCGGACTACTTCTGTTCTCAATATAAATTCAGTGCATCTTCTTTATGGAATATCTAGAGAATGCAAATAAAGTATACAGAAGACAATAGAAATCAATTGTAATTATTAGATATACGATCAGAAGAAAATCTCATAATTATTTTTGGAAGTATATCTGGTTCTTGAACATGTTTTTGAAAATCTCTTTAACCAGTTACTGTGAGGCTTCTCCCTTAAACAAAAATACACTCTGAGAGAGTTACTTTATGTCTACAGAGAACTCCCTCTAAAGACCCACTGAGGTAACTCACCATCCCTTTAATAGTGGATGCAGTTATTGTTTAAAATGTTTTGTCACAAGTAATGAGGTTTGATTCTCCTTACAAATACACACTTGTTTACATCTCTGATTATTCAAGTGACATACATTTCTAAAAGTCCACGCCTTTTAGGAAAGAGAAAGTGAAGTGAAAGTCACTCAGTCGTGTCCGACTCTTTGCCCCCCATGGACCATCCAGTTCACGGAATTCTCTGGCCAGAAAACTGGAGTGGGTAGCCTTTCCCTGCTCCAGGGGATCTTCCCAACCCAGGGATCAAACCCAGGTTTCCCTCTTTGCAGGCAGATTCTTTACCAGCTGAGCCACCAGAGAAGCCCAAGAATAATGGAGTGAGTAGCTTATCCCTTCTCCAGTGGATCTTCCCAACCCAGGAATTGAACCGGGATCTCCTGCATTGCAGGCAGATTCTTTACCAACTGAGCTACCAGGGAAGCCCACACCTTTTAGGAACAGTCACTAATTATCAGATGGTTATTGTTTTGGTAGAGAGAATTATTTTCTCATATTGGAATAATTGAAAAGAGGGGATTATAATACCCTCTTGAAGATATAGCAAGCATTTAACTAAACAAGAAATTTTAAATGCCTTAAGGTTAAGGTGATTTTTAATTTAACCTAGATATTGCAGCAAATCACAAAAAAACACAGTGAATTTACAGCCTCAGAAACGCAGTTCTCTCTCTCTTCTCCAATCAGGACTTCTTCTGACTTTGGGGGCTCCTCCTGGGGCTGACCCAATGTGAGGCTGAAGCTCAGGCCAAGAGCACCTGAGTGGATGGAGGCAGGGCGTAGGGATGGGAGGACGCCGGTCCACGGAGACGCTTTCCTCACTCCCTGGAGTGGCGGCCAGCGCGGCCGTGAAGCCGCAGCAGCAGCCCATCTGAAACCAGTCAGTGCCTGGCGGGGGGCGGAGAGGGGGGTGGCGTGTCCCCCGCAAGACATACTGACTGTCTGATTGCTGAGGCCTGTGAATGTGACCATATTTGGACATAGGACCTTTGCAGATGCGATCAAGCTGGCACGATGTGACTAATCAGGGTGGGACTAAACCCTCCTGACTGGTGTCTTTGCAAGAAGAGGAGGCACAGATGGGAAAGGACGTGTGGAGATGAGGAGACTGGGGGGATGTGTCCACAAGCCACCCTCGGGGCCCCGAAGACCGAGGACGGTGGCCAGGATCTAAGAGATCAGCTCACAGCAGCTGCCCCCTGCGCCCCTCACAGGGAGCGAGGCTCTGCCCACGCCTCGCTGGTGGTCTTGAACCATAAAGATGGTGATGGAATACATTTCCATTGTCCAAAGCCACCTGGTTCGTGGTCCTTTTTCACGGCAGGCAGCTTAGGAGCTAATTCAAGGCCCAGGGAGTCTGCTCACGGAAGCCAGAGGAACAGCCCAGGCAGGAGCGGAGGGAACAAAACCTGAAATCGCACCTTCCGACCCGAGTCCTCCCTGGCGGCGCTGGCGGATTTGCTCCCCGGGGCTTGTTAAAGCTGGCGTGGCTGCCCTGCAGGCATGTGTCAGCCCAGTGCGGTCACTGGTCTCGGGGCGCCCGCTCCGTGAACCCCTTGACCCGCGTGCTGGAGGTGTCGGCGCAGTCCCAGGCAGAGTCCCGGGTTACTTTCCTGCCAGACCAGCCCCTGCCGACGTGCTGGCTGGTCTCTGTTTATTCCCATCAGGCTCACCTGCCTGCCAACAGGATCCAGCTTTTTGCTGCTTGCTTGCTTTTTTTTTTTTTTACTTCAAGTGGTAAACTGCCTACCTCTTTCCTTACAAAAAAATATAAAAGCAAGATGTCAACATTCTATGTTATTTGGGGTGACAACAGCCTGCAGGAGGGTTCACAGAGTGAATATTCTCATTTTCCTTCTCCACTCTCCACACAGTGCTCCCGAAGATGCATTTACTGCTCGATCCTACCATCTCCCTTCTCCTGGTCATAACCACCGTCTCTCTCCTCTCTTGTCCTCTGCTTTACCCCTATTCTTTCTCTTCCACTTTGGTGCTTCACACCGTTGGTAAACTATTTTTTGCAAACTACTGAGAAATGTCCACAAAGTTGTGGTGAAAATATTCCCACATTTTTACCAACTGCTCCTTTAGGATGTTGTCACACCTGCATTTGAAGAATCCACATGGAATTTGAATCTGAATCCTGGAAGGATCCCTCCGGTGGATTATGTAACGGCTGTTGATGTATTATCCACATGGGTATCTTATACCCTCTGTCATAGTTGACATAGAGCAGCATGTGAATTCCCACCAAAACTTTGGGGGTTATATTTCTAATAGGGCTTTACTAAAACACACTCTCTTTGTTGACTTACTTAGCATTCTCCTTTACAGATCGGTTCCAATATTAAAGGGAGATATAGAAATAATCCATGCTTGAGAGAGAATTTAGAAAACAAAAAAGCACAATCTCATCATTTTACAGGGTTCACACACACTTTTCGAAATATTAAGGGAATATTTGGAACTTCAGGTTTCCCAAGGTATAAGAAGTTTCCCAGCAATAAAAATGAATTCAAAGACTCATCTGAGTACAAAGTCTATGAAGCTGATTTCAGAAGAGACCGTCGCAGGATTTTCTGAACAAAGTCACCTATGGTACCCAGACCTCAGTGTTCAAAACAGAAATGTATTTTAGTCCTGGGATGAAAAGTGCCCAGAATCACTAAATGCCAGAGCAGCAGGACAAGGGGCATGCTTCCTGCCGGGACGAGGTGACGTCCACCCCAGGACAGTGGGGCCTGTGTGTCCTCCTCTTCTGTGGACCCTGCCCGCTGGTCATCCCTGAGCGCAGCCAGGCATGCAAGTCAGCGGTGGGCTCAGGGCCACAGAGGGTTAACAGAGCCGCGGTCAACTGAGACACTTTTAGATAATAAAGCGAACCATTAGGTGGAGAAAAAGAATGTCAGTTTGATACAGCGTGTCCCCGTGGAATCAATGACTCCGTAAATTATGAAAAGTATGAAGAAAGTTTCCCAGGTGCGGGCACTTCCTTCTTGATATCAG
>SJYG01000068.1:4151341-4176795 GCA_006410535.1 Litocranius walleri
AAAACAAGATATATTAGAAATTGGGATACTTCTGATTCCTGTAGCTATTGCAGAAAACATTTGCCATATTTTACACATTAAAAATGTCCCCTATTATTTTAAGAAAGAAAAACAACTCATCTGAGCTTTCTTTATTTAAACATCAACAACAGAAAGAGGGCACCTGGGCAAGTCTGTAAAGGCGCTGAAAGAAATACGAAGACAGAATTAAAAATGGAGGCCACGGGGAGCCGAGGGACAAACACAGGTGAAGCCAAGCATCAAACTCAGACTAAGGGAGTCTTCATTTATTATTGGGATTTCTTGTAGATAGTATTTCAAAATACTTTATATAGATTATAAGATTAATTGCTGTCATATTTAGAGTTAAAAGGCAAGAACATATTGATTACTTCATTTTATAGATGAGAGTACTGAAACAAAAAAAGAAAAGCCCTTCTGTTCATCGAATGATGTTATTAAGAGAGAAAAAGTCAAGCCACAGAGTGGCAGAAGGTATTTGAAGTCTATGTATCTGATAAATAGCTCACATAACTTCTTAACTTCAGTGAGAAAAGGACAGACTACCTGATTCAAAATGGAAAAGGAAAGGAAATAATCATAACTCACAAGAAGTCTTCCAAATGGCTGCTAAATATATGAGAAGATACCATCTTATCAGAGAAATGCAAGTGAAAATTATAAAGATGCATCACTACATAACCAATCTAGTGTTAAACAACTACAGGCATAAAAAAATGTTTGTGAGCACATGGTCCTCCCACTACCTGTGGGCGTGTAAATTGACACAACCACTTTGCACAAGTGTATGATGAGGCCTGCCAATGCTAAGCATGGTCCACAACTCTCTTCCTTAGTATATGCCCTACAGTCTATACCCTATACCCTTATCTGAAAGGGATGCTCAGAGAAGCACTATTTGTGTGCACTTGAAACTGGACGTTTACTGTAGCTCAGACAGTAAAGAATCTGCCTGCAATGCAGGAGACCTGGGTTCGATCCCTGGGTTGGTAAGATCCCTGTAGAAGGGAATGACTACCCACTCCAGTATTCTTGCCTGGAGAATCCCATGGACAGAGGAGGTTGGCAGGCTACAATCCACGGGGTCGCAAAGAGTCGGACATGACTGAGTGACTAACAGCACTACTACTGCTTGAAACTGGAAGAAAGCTCACATGCCCATCAGCAGTAGAGTCCATCAGTCTATCGTGGTCTTTCCAGCCCGTGGAATATTACACAGCCCTGAAAACGAATCGCCTCCTACTACGTAAAAAAGACAGGATCAAGCTCAGAGATCAAGGGGAAAAATCTAGACACAGGAAAATACCAAATCCTAACAAAGACAACTAGTTCATGTGGTCAACAGTGAGAAGAATGGCCGAAGTTTTGGCTCGAAGGGAGGATTATGGAATACAGGTCATCACCCTCGGTATCTTGCACAACTTGGCAGGGCACATGGATAGGTGAACTTTATAAACACACACTGAGCTGGCACTCTTGATGTGTGTGCTGGAGTCTATACACAGATGGCACGTTTGGAACTTTTAAGTAGCTCCAGCAACCCAGAGGGTAAGACCTCTAAAGTCATGGCTGGTTGGCTTCCAGAGAAATCACTGATGTTCTTACTCATCCCCAGCCCTCCTCCCTGTAGGAGAGACAGACTTCAGGAAATTCTTCATCAGGTTAACATTGGGAGAATCCTCCAGCAATCTTAAGGTTTGAGAATGTGATTGTTCTTTTGCAGCTTAGACTCAGGGATGAGACACAGTATTGAAAGCATTGCTGAGTGGTGGGAAGGGCATGGCCAAAGCGGCATTACAGCTCAGAGGTGAAGTCGCTCAGTCGTGTCTGACTCTTTGCGACCCTGTGGACTGTAACCTACAAGGCTTCTCCATCCATGGGATTCTCCAGGCAAGAATACTGGAGTGGATTGCCATTTCCTTCTCCAGGGGATCTTCCCAACCCAGGGATGGAACCTGGGTCTCCCTGGTGGCTCAGAGGTTAAAGTGTCTGCCTCCATTGTGGGACACGACTGAGTGACTTCACCTCACCTCACAGCTCAGAGGCAGTATCAAAACCAAACTCTCTATGAAAATATCCTAAATTTCATTCTTTTTGTGTCTTGAGGCAATGGTGTATAGCGAGAGCGTCTCTGCATTACGTGGTGGGACCACCAACGTCTTATTTCTTCTGTAACTTCCGCAAACGAGGCATCTTCTCATACATCCAAAGTCAGGGTCTTGGGTCCATTGGTCCATGGTTGAGCAAATCTAGTGGATGCCAGATGCTGACTGGAGATGGGGCACAGGTAAACGGGAAGCATCCAGGCTTTTGAAACACGTGGTAGTCAGTTAACTGACACCCATTTTACTGATGAGAAAGGAAAAAAAGGTGGAAATATTGATAAACAATAAACAGCATAACTTTATTCATTTCCAACAATGACACCGGTGTTGGGGGTGGACTGTTTTATTCTGCTTCACTGTGTCTTTATTGTCTTCTCCCACTCTAGAGAGATGCACCTGTCTTGTTTATTTCTGCACATATACCACCTTGCAGTGTTGACACACAGTATCCATTTAATAAGTACCTCTTGGAAGTTATTAAATCCTCAAGGATGAATCACCATGGCATGCAATTTTCTCTCCTCTGAATGAAAAGAGCCTCAAATTTAATGTATTTAACAAAAGATGTGCTATGCTGTGCTTAGTCATTCAGTCATGTCCAACTCTTTGTGAGCCCATGGACTCTAGCCTGCCACACTCCTCTGTTCATGGGATTCTCCAGGCAAGAATTCTGATGTGGGTTGCCATGCCCTCCTCCAGGGGATCTTCTCAACCCAGGGCCTGAACCCAGGTCTCTTGCATTGCAGGTGGATTCTTTTCCACCTGAGCCACCAGGGAAGCTGCTTATCAAAAGATACGTATATCATGACCATAACACAGGAAGAGCTTGTTCACCGTTTCTTGCAGGGATATTCTTTGTTTCCTAAAATTAGTTTAACTTGAGTGATTTCAAGGGTGTCATTTTCCTTTGGCTCATCTGATTAAGGACTTTTCTTTTTTTTTTTTTTTTAATTTATTTATTTTTTAAATTACATTACTGCATTTGTTTTGCCATACATTGACATGTATTAGCCACAGGTGAACGCCCTCTCCCAATGCCGAAGCCCCCTCCCACCTCCCCCCGCACACCATCTACCTGAATCATCCTGTGCACCAGCCCCATGCATCCTGCATCCTGCATTGAACATTGGCGCTTCGTTTCTTACAAGATAGTATATGTTTCAATGCCATTCTCCCAAACCATCCCACCCTTTCCCTCTCCCCCAGAGTCCAAAAGTCCGTTCTATACCTAGGCGTAGAGGCACAGTGATAAAATCTGTCTGCCTGCCAATGCAGGAGGTGCCAGAGATGTGGTGGGTTCAGTCCCTGGGTTAGAAGACCCCCTGGAGGAAGAGATGGCAGTGCACTCCACGCACCTGGGGAATCGCATGGACGAGGAGCCTGTTGGGCTATAGTGTGTGGTGTCATGAAGAGTCGGATACAACTAGCAACTAGCACACACACACACACAGGTCCTTGAGAATCACTGGTCCCAGAGTTGAACGATTACCTCACCTAACTCCAGTCACCCTGCTTATTTAGCTTCTATGCAGAGTACATCATGAGAAACACTGGACTGGAAGAAATACAAGCTGGAATCAAGATTGCCAGGAGAAATATCAGTCACCTCAGATATGCAGATGACACCACCCTTATGGCAGAAAGTGAAGAGGAACTAAAAAGCCTCTTGATGAAAGTGAAAGAGGAGAGTGAAAAAATTGGCTTAAAGCTCAACATTTAGAAAACTAAGATCATAGCATCTGGTCCCATCACTTCATGGGAAATAGATGGGGAAACAATGGAAACAGTGTCAGACTTCATTTTTGGGGGCTCCAAAATCACTGCAGATAGTGACTGCAACCATGAAATTAAAAGACGCTTACTCCTTGGAAGAAAATTTATGACCAACCTAGATAGTATATTCAAAAGCAGAGACATTACTTTGCCGACTAAGGTCCGTCTAGTCAAGGCTATGATTTTTCCAGTTTTTCAGTCCAGAGTTAGACTGTGAAGAAAGCTGAGCACTGAAGAATTGATGCTTTTAAACTGTGGTGCTGGAGTAGACTCGAGAGTTTCTTGGACTGCAAGGAGATCCAGCCAGTCCATTCTGAAGGAGATCACCTCTGGGTGTTCTTTGGAGGGAATGATGCTGAAGCAGAAACTCCAGTACTTTGGCCACCTCATGTGAAGAGTTGACTCACTGGAAAAGACTCTGATGCTGGGAGGGATTGGGGGCAGGAGGAGAAGAGGACGACAGAGGATGAGATGGTATCACGGACTCGATGGATGTGAGTCTGAGTGAACTCCGGGAGTTGGTGATGGACAGGGAGGATGGCGTGCTGCGATTCATGGGGTCGCAAAGAATCAGACACGACTGAGCGACTGAACTGAACTGAACTGAACTCCAGTGGGAAGCTGACTAACATATATTGGGATTAATGCAGAAGGGGCATGAACTTTTCATCTTTTCCTAAAGGAGCCCAGACCATATTTACTAAAAGCGCGTTTAGAAACTCTAGGCTAAAGCTAACAGCAGCAGATACTCGCTTACATGGTGCGCAACAGGGCCTTTCAGATTTATTTTTTTGTGTTTCAAATCATATTTTTGACTGTCTTTTATTGAACTCCCATTTTGGGGGGTCTGATAAACTGACATGTATGGGGATCCTTGTCTGTGCCAGGCATGTTGATTGAGATTTTTTTATTTTTTTCTCTCATAAAGTTTTCTGAATGGACTGATGGAAAATAGATGCTGTTAGTTACCTCTTATCAGTGTGTGAGAAATAGAAGAAAATAAAGTAGCTAAAATATAATAGGGGTTTCTCCTTCCTGGGAAGTTTGAAGGTTGTTTGTTTAAGGCTGGTGAGGTCCTCTGTGGTGGAAATGTTGCTGTTCAGTCACTAAGTCCTTTCCGACCCTTTGTGACCCCAAGGTGGACGTGACCATGGCTGGATCTTGAAGACATCTCATGGCCCACAGTGACTGCTGAGTTTCAGCCATTGTGACCTTTTTGCATCTAATAGGAAAAAGATAGCAGGGGTAAGAGTCAGGGAATAAGGAAATACCCTTTTCTTAAGGCAACTGTTAAATAGGCATTTATCACTTTCCTAGAGTGTGTTGGTCAGAATTCAGTCACATGACCACATCTAACTGGGAAGAGTGCTGGCTGGGAAATGCAGTTTTTGTTATGGAGAATTGAGCTGAATACTGCTAAGAAAAAAGGGGGAAAATGGATATTGGCAGGTAGAAATCGTTGCCACAAATTGTACAATCATTTTCTGGTACAACATGGACACTGAAGTCAAAGAAGTAAAGACTGTATTCATATAGATTTTAAGTTGCTTTCTGCTTGCGATTATGTCTCTAGAAATTCAGTGTGCGAGCCTGCTTCAGCACTTAGTCCACCAATCAGTATTCTGTCAACAGACACTTTTCTTATTCAAGGAGCTTTTCTACAGTGCAAAAAGTGCATTGAAAGATGAGTTTTCAAGCATACTTCCAATTGTTAGGCCCCATGTGAAGGGTAAAACCAAGTCAGACAAAGGCAATAATAAAGTGGAAACAGATGACCCTTGCTTCAGCAAGTCTGTAAAGCTCTCCACTCCTTTTGTGAGAGGAGAAATGGAGCTAAAATGATCAGAATGACTGGCGACCGTGTTCAGATGAACAGTGACTTCTGCTTATTGAAAGGTATCTTCTCTTCATTCGCCATGTTTCCTGTTGCTCACTTTTATTTTTCAGTTCTAAACTGACTCAGAAGTTGTGATGAAAACAGCCATGAATGGCCCACAAGTAGGCCAAAGAGAAGATAATTTTAATTCATGCTTTAAAGTATATGGAACAAACTACACTTTGGACCAAAAAAAAAAAAAAAAAAGAGAGGGTCCCCCCCAGCAAGAACCTGGCAGCGAAAGGGCAAACCCCAACCAATGAGAAAGCACTACCTTCACTGCTCCAGGATGATGTCTACTAAGGAGAAACATTAGAGTTGAAGTTTAGAGTAATCTTAACACCAATAAACGGCTGTTTCTAATGTTAAGTATTTTTCAGTCTCTTGTTTGACTCTCTTTAACTTTTCTCTCTGATTGCTCCATACACTTTACAATTTTCTCAACAAAAGGGGAAGAATACTAGGGGTAGACGTGTGAGAGGCCTAGAGATTGCACAGAGGCCTTCCTCTGTTTGCAATGCCACTGTGGTTGTGTCTGACGCTGTGCAACCCCATGCCACGCAGCACGCCAGGCTTCCCCATCCTTCACCATCTCCCTGAGCTTACTCAAGCTTACATCCATTGAGTCAGTGAGGTGCTCTAACCATCTCGTGCTCTGCCAGTCTGCAACATTAGGACAAGGTTTTTCTATAGACTCAGCATCAGACACCGACACAAAGCACCAAAGAGGCTAAAAAGAACATTTGAAGCAACATGTGATGTGGGGATTTCTGGAACTTTAATAGCTCTCCACTTAAATTTTTGGCTATCATGCACTTTAGCTAAGAGAAAAAAAAAATAATGAGTTTTACAACATTCAACTTGCTTTATAACATATTACATAATGGTGTAAGCTCCATAAAGAAGGTTGTGTGCAGCGCTGTAAAACTTATTAGGTCACCGATATTTCTAGTTTCATATTAAGAAATTAGAAATAATGGTGCAGATTAGAGTTACCAGAATTATTAAAAATCCTTTGAATTGAATCAGTCATTCCCAAGGATATACTAATGAATTTGTAGCCTTAGAAATGAGAGAAAAAAAAAGTTTCATTTATACATTCACCTGAGGTGAAAGAAGTCATGTTAACATTTTAAGTTTTATGTGGACTTTCCATGGGCAGCAGGCTTCTCTCTGCTCACCTTCTGCTCCACACAGCTCACCTTAATTTTCATTTTGTAGGCCCCAATGTGAGAATGATTTTTTAAAAATTAGACATTTAGTCTGAATATAGTCATGGCTAGCTATCCTGCTTCAGATGTTATTTTAGGTTGAAGTGTTAAGTGTCACGAAGTAGGCTAAGGTCCGACACATTCTTCAGGTTGGGCTTTTCCCTTCATCCTTTTGCTCAGCTTCCTGGTCCCCTGCCTTCTTGGTCTAGACAGCACCTCACAGCTCTAGGTTCTGACAGTGACCTCTGTGGCTGGCCATCCCGCCCTCCCCCTGAGGTGCCTGCCAAGCTGAAATATCACGTCTTGGCCTGGTATCTCCAACTAGAGGGAGAGTGTTTGAGGCTGGGGATACACAGCACAGGAGAGAACTTACATGGAAGAGACTTCCAAAATTGTTTCCTCTGAGTGTGAACAGGAGGAAGGACCAACAACAGAAAGAAGAGCCTCATAGTTTCCGCTGCACACTGCTTTGAAAACCAGAATTGCAATCGGCAAACATAAAGGGCTCATCTGGACTCATGATATAATTCATCTGTCCTTCTCTCCAGAAGGCAATTACCTTTCGACAAAACACATCTCTCTGCTTTGTAGGGCAGAGTGGCAACTACAGAGACCATTAGCCTGAGCATCAGTCACACATGTCTTGGGAACATATCACTCCTTTATTCCCAGGTAATCTTCACCCATCAATCCATCCGTCCACCACCCATCCATTCATTATCTACCTGAACATCCAACCACCCACCCCTTATTCATCCATCTAACCAACTCTTCACCCATCCATCCAGTTAGTCATCTGTCCGTTTGCGCAGGCAGCCAGCCAGCCAGGTAGACTTTACATCGGCAAGTATTGATGCACCAAGTATTGTGATGACAACGGTGCGCTGATGCTGTTTCTGCCCTCCGGGAGCCCACCGTAGGATGTGTGCATGGAGGCAACACAGACGTGGCAGGGAAGGGGGAGCTGTTCTAAGACTGCGTGTCTTTCCGTGGGAGCAAGACTCCCCAGGAAAATTCTGGGGAGGGTGTGTCAGCATAACCTCCTTAACAAAGTAATGTGATATAAGGTCAGCACTTTCCATTTATATTTGACCTGCTGCTGACCTAATTTATGACAAATAAGGGGCTTCCCAGGTGGTGCTAGCGGTAAAAAAAAAACAAAAAACTGCCTGCCAATGTGAGAGACGAGGGTTCAATCCCTGGTTCGGGAAGATCCCTTGGAGAAGGAAATGACAGCCCACTCCAGTATTCTTTCTTGGAGAGTCCCATGGACAGAGGAGTCTGGTGAGCTACAGGCTGTAGGTCACAAAGAGGCGGATATGACTGAAGCGACTTAGCACATGACACACGGGGGAAATACATATTCCTTTTACATCGAATAGAGTGGACATGTTGAGCTACAGGTGTGCCTTTGTTTCATGTACTATTAAGAAAAAGAGTCCCAGCCTGCCTAGTGAGATGCTGGAAGAGTCGTGGCCTCAGTGTGAGGATGGACAAGAACAGAGCCAGAACCCAAAGAACAAGGAGGATGCTTGTATTGTCTCAACGCTGGCCTTGAGTGGAAGGGCAGAATCTTTTCTAGGAGTCTGCATCTCGTGCAGCATGTGCATGGGTTTAGTTGGAATTCACATTGATAGAAAAGCACAAAGATCCTGAGGCAGAGAAGTGACCTCAACATGGTTCAAAGCTCATGGGCTCCCAGACTACAAATAGTCAAAATGCAAACCCTCTTTGTAAGACTCCAATCTCTCTGCAGGCCTGCCGTGTTTACACGGTTCCAGCGATGGAAACGTACACAGCAAGTTGAGAGAAGATGAAAGGCAAAGGGAAGTAATCACGTTAAGATCCATATCTGTAGGTACGTAGTCACGTTAGCCATACAAATTGTGGATGTACACCAAAATATCTATCTCCTCTTTACTATAATTGGATATAAAACTTATAAGAACTGGTCATATTTATATTTAGGGCTATAATATCAATATATGATAAAAGTGTAGTAAAATTGTTACTGAGTAGTTTGTTAACCATATAGCTAGGCAGAAATACCTATAGCTCTCTTCTCATTGAGCTGTAGTTTGTAGAGATGACACTAAGTTTA
Source organism: Litocranius walleri (assembly GCA_006410535.1). Classification (NCBI taxonomy): domain Eukaryota; kingdom Metazoa; phylum Chordata; class Mammalia; order Artiodactyla; family Bovidae; genus Litocranius; species Litocranius walleri. Next base: position 4,160,429 of record SJYG01000068.1, read on the forward strand.
GAGCATTATCCTACAAGAAGGGCAATTCCTTCATTTCATGTTTGCCAAACAAGACAATTTTGATGAATAAACAATATATGATAATTGATGTATATTGTCTTTATCTGGGAGAATGCCTGTCTTCATTGAGACAGGTGTTGAGTTTTTTATCAGATTGTGGGATGGGCATTAATAAGCCATTCTAATTTCTCTGATGGAGTGATTGCAGTGTTTCACTTTTGCAAGGCTGTTTTACAGGTAAGTCTAATTGACATGGGCAACCATTTTCAAGAATAAAGTTAACTTTGGGGCCTACAAGAAGCAAGTTTTAGAGTTAAATACAGAATTTAGCATGATCAAAATTTCTGATTGACTCAAGCATAAGTTGCTTTTTTAGGAACTCATGACCCTTGATATTCCACCCTGGCCATGTGTCCAGAGAGTCAGAAGCAGCCCTACTCAGTGTAGGAACTAAGGGAAAAATGCCTTATCTTAACCTTGATTTCACTTCAGTATAGTATCCATTCAGCAAATATTGATGGGAATTGTTCTACGTGGCAGGGCTGTGGAAGCAGTGAAAATTCAAGGTTTTCTCCCAGGGGTACCACGTTCTGGGAATGCCAGCTGTGGACATGTCACTGTTGCAGGGGTTTTGTGTACCTAAGACATTAGACCTGCCGTGGTTCCTTGGTTACTCATGACTCTTTATTGTGATTAATCCATAGAAGTCTCAACCACTGAGTTGATACCCTGAGAATAGTTCTGAAAGTGGACCAAGATTTCAAAGAGGTAACAATCAGACACTCAGAAGAAAGGATTCACTGTAGGGAATGGAAATACTGTTTAGACTTCCATTAAAATATGACACATGATACAAGTCTATGATCATATGTAGACTGGTCGATGGAAACTTACAGCTTTTACCTGGGCACCATCTTTGTTCTGTCTTATCTTCCATTCTTGATTTTTTTTCCCTCTGCCACCTGTATTAAAAGTCTACTGTGCATCAGGAGAATGTCTACTTTGCTTCACTCAAGACCACTTATCTTAGAAGCCCACAGTCCAGCAAAGAGACAGACCAGACGCACAATTAAATGTTTAAAATACTCTGTGACCAAACTTACCATTTATGCGTGCAAAGGGCATGAGCCTGGCAATCAGGGATGGAAGGTCCTGTCTGCGTGCCGCGCAGGAGGAGGAGGCGAAGGCACATAGAAAAGAAATGCCATGGAGGGAATATGAGCCACATCCTGAAAATGGCATGGAGGACACCCTGCGGAGGCGGCTGTGCTTGTTTGCTTCTATTTGCATTCAACGTTCAAGAAGGGTCTTCTTCCAGGAGTTGGTGATGCACAGGGAAGCCTGGCGTGCTGCAGTCCATGGGGTCACAAAGAATCGGACATGACTGAGCGACTGAACTGAACTGAACCGAAGGATGTTCAAGGACAGATCTCTGGGATGGGTGAAGAGTCACAGAGAACACATAGGCACAAGTTATTCTCATGTTTTGGGGACTAATTATTGTTTCCATACTGCTTCAAAAATATCTCTGTCCATCCTCAGTCACACAGGATTGGAGACCTATGTTTGCTTCCGTGTTTGCGTCCAAATGGAACTTGTAGCTGAGGAACCCCAGCAGGTAGGGAGAACCCAGACATCACTTGACTCGCCCTTCTCTTACAGAACTCATTCTTCCAGCGGCCACTGAAGACTGCAAATAGATTCTAGCTCTGCAAAAAGTTGTGCAAGCTTCCCCGGTTATAACAGGCCAGCCCCACTAACAAACTGTGAACAGGGAAATCTGGAGACGCTCCCAGTGCCCTGCATCCAACAGCCTTTGGGTAGCTGAGGATGCTGAGTTCTTCTCTGCCTGTAAGAGTTTGCCCTAGACCCCAGAAAACCCATGGAGCTTGCCTCAGTTTCATTTTTATGAACTTACTTAAGTTCCATTCTTGAAGACTTCAACTAATGTGTGTGTGTGTGTGTGTGTGTGTGTGTGTGTGTGTGTGTGTGTGTGTGTTTCTTTTCAAATAAAACAAATTGAAGTTAAAACTAACCACATGTCTCAGCTGAGTCAGGCTGCCCTGTGATTCTTTAAAAATAAAAATAAGTAAGTGCTTTTCAAAGAGATATGTTAACCTCCTGCCAACACCGTTGCCATAAAATATGATTTTTTTATTATTATTCAAATGTGAGTCTGGGGACATGATTGAGGTTTTCCTATAATCAGTAAAAGTGAGGAAACAACCTAAAAATGTTTGGGCAACCTCCAAATAGAGTGGGGGTGGGGAGGAGCTTTTAAAGGTGAGTGAGTTAATGTAGCACATGTTATAATAAAAACTCAACAAAAAGTAGCCCTTCTAGTCCAATATTCTGGCACACAAACTCAGCCATTCTTCAGGCAGACTTTACAGCCTTATTTCTAATAGAGACCCCTAATTATAACACCCGCAACATGAGGGGTGTGGGAAGGCAGGAATAATTATCTAGTGCCATAGTCACAAGGAGGTGGAATGAAGCCTGGGCCCCATCATGGGTTTTTTCCAGCCCTTAAAAATTCTTTCAATTTACAATGTGTGACATTGAAAAAAAAAATCTTGTCCTTCAGTGTGAAAAGTGAGGTAGCAAAGAACAAAGCTTCCAAATGCGTTGAGAGCGGCCCCTTCCTCAAAGGCAGTTGTGTCTTCTGGTTTCATCACAGCTTTCATTTCAGCATCACAGTTTAAGTGGTACTCTCATTTTCCAAGCCACCAGGCAAAGGGTGAGATGGGTTCAAACACATCTTTTGTAGCCTTGTGCTTTTTCAACTAAATGCAAAATATGGTTAATTTCATCAAGAGTGATTAAATCACCTTTGCTATAAACTAATGCCTTCTGACTTTGCTGTTAAGCCATTGGTTCAAAGTTCAGGGTCAGAAATATGTGTCATTAGTGAAATATTTTATCACGAAGAGAAAAAGTGTTCAGAAATAGATTCAAGTTAAGTCTCACAGAAGAGTCATCAGTGGCCTGTGCTTGCCAGAATTGAGAGGCTCACTTGCTGTGAAGTGAAGAGAAAAAGCATTGTTGCTGAACCGTGTGCAGATGAAACAGGGCAGGAGTTCTGTGTGTACGCAGCCCTTCGATCTCTTAGCAAGTTCAGCTCTGGGCAGAGCTGGTTCATGGATAATCAATTTCAATCTGTTGCTAAAGGAGAAAGCTGATCAAACCAGGAATGGGCACTTTTCTTTCTTTCATTAAAAAAAAAATATTTATTTTTAACTGAAGGAGAATTGCTTTACAACATTGTTTTGGTTTCTGCCAGACATCAACATGAATCAGCCACAGGTATACACATGTCCCCTCCTACATGTCCCCCGCCCTCCAGCCTCCCACCCCATCCCGCCCCCCTAGGCTGTCACAGAGCACCGGGTGAGCTCCCTGAGTCACAGAGCAAACGCCCACCGGCTACTGCATGCGGCAGCGTGTGTGTTCCAGCGGTGCCCTCTCCTTAGGTCCTGCTCTTCCCTTTCCCCGCTGTGACCACAACTCTGTGCTCCGCATCTGCGTTTCCGCTGCTGCCCTGAAAATAGACTCACCAACACCATCTTTCTAGATTCACATATACGCGCTAACATACAATATTTGTTTGACCACTATTAAATGGATCAAACATGGGCAACAGACTGGTTCCACATAGGAAATGAGTACATCAAGGCTGGATATTGTCACCCTGATGATTTAACTTATATGCAGAGTACATCATGAGAAACGCTGGCCTGGAAGAAGCACAAGCTGGAATCAAGATTGCCAGGAGAAATATCAATAACCTCAGATATGCCAGTGGACCACACTCTGTCAGACCTCTCCAGCATGACCCGCCCATCTTGGGTTGCCCAGAGTGTGGTCCACTGGAGAAGGGAATGGCAAGCCACTTCAGTATTCTTGCCTTGAGAACCCCATGAACAGTATGAAAAGGCAAAATGATAGGATACCAAAAGAGGAACTCCCCAGGTCAGTAGGTGCCCAATATGCTACTGGAGATCAGTTGAGTAATAACTCCAGAAAGAATGAAGGGATGGAACCAAAGCAAAAACAATACCCAGCTGTGGATGTGACTGGTGATAGAAGCAAGATCCGATGCTGTAAAGAGCAATATTGTATAGGAACCTGGAATGTCAGGTCCATGAATCAAGGCAAACTGGAAGTGGTCAAACAAGAGATGGCAAGGGTGAACGTCGACATTCTAGGAATCAGCGAACTAAAATGGACTGGAATGGGTGAATTTAACTCAGATGACCATTATATCTACTACTGCGGGCAGGAATCCCTCAGAAGAAATGGAGTAGCCATCATGGTCAGCAAAAGAGTCCGAAATGCAGTACTTGGATGCAGTCTCAAAAATGACAGAATGATCTCTGTTCATCTCCAAGGCAAACCATTCAATATCACTGTTATCCAAGTCTATGCCCCAACCAGTAACACTGAAGAAGCTGAAGTTGAACGGTTTTATGAAGACCTACAAGACCTTTTAGAACTAACACCCAAAAAAGATGTCCTTTTCATTATAGGGGACTGGAATGCAAAAGTAGGAAGTCAAGAAACACCTGGAGTAACAGGCAAATTTGGCCTTGGAATGCGGAATGAAGCAGGGCAAAGACTAATAGAGTTTTGCCAAGAAAATGCACTGGTCATAGCAAACACCCTCTTCCAACAACACAAGAGAAGACTCTACACATGGACATCACCAGATGGTCAACACCGAAATCAGATTGATTATATTCTTTGCAGCCAAAGATGGAGAAGCTCTATACAGTCAGCAAAAACAAGACCAGGAGCTGACTGTGGCTCAGATCATGAACTCCTTATTGCCAAATTCAGACTGAAATTGAAGAAAGTAGGGAAAACTACTAGACCATTCAGGTATGACCTAAATCAAATCCCTTATGATTATACAGTGGAAGTGAGAAATAGATTTAAGGGCCTAGATCTGATAGATAGAGTGCCTGATGAACTATGGAATGACCTTAGTGACATTGTACAGGAGACAGGGATCAAGACCATCTCCATGGAGAAGAAATGCAAAAAAGCAAAATGGCTGTCTGGGGAGGCCTTACAAATAGCTGTGAAAAGAAGAGAGGCAAAAAGCAAAGGAGAAAAGGAAAGATACAGGCATCTGAATGCAGAGTTCCAGAGAATAGCAAGAAGAGATAAGAAAGCCTTCTTTAGCAATCAATGCAAAGAAATAGAGGAAAAGAACAGAATGGGAAAGACTAGAGATCTCTTCAAGAAAATTAGAGATACCAAGGGGATATTTCATGCGAAGATGGGCTCGATAAAGGACAGAAATGGTATGGACCTAACAGAAGCAAAAGATATTAAGAAGAGGTGGCAAGAATACATGGAAGAACTGTACAAAAAAGATCTTCACGACCCAGATAATCATGATGATGTGATCACTAATCTAGAGCCAGACATCTTGGAATGTGAAGTCAAGTGGGCCTTACTTAGAAAACATCACTACGAACAAAGCTATTGGAGGTGATGGAATTCCAGTTGAGCTATTTAAAATCCTGAAAGATGATGCTGTGAAAGTGCTGCACTCAATATGCTAGCAAATTTGGAAAACTCAGCAGTGGCCACAGGACTGGAAAATGTCAGTTTTCATTCCAATCCCAAAGGAAGGCAGTGTCAAAGAATGCTCAAACTATTGCACAATTGGACTCATCTCACATGCTAGTAAAGTAATGCTCAAAATTCTCCAAGCCAGACTTCAGCAATACGTGAGCCATGAACTTTCTGATGTTCAAGCAGGTTTTAGAAAGGGGAGAGGAACGAGAGATCAAATTGCCAGCATCCGCTAGATCAAGGAAAAAGCAAGAGAGTTCCAGAAAAACATCTATTTCTGCTTTATTGACTATGCAAAATCCTTTGACTGTGTGGATCACAATAAAACTGTGGAAAATTCTGAAAGAGATGGAAATACCAGACCACCTAATCTGCCTCTTAAGAAATCTGTATGCAGGTCAGGAAGCAACAGTTAGAACTGGACATGGAACAACAGACTGGTTCCAAATAGGAAAAGGAGTATGTCAAGGCTGTATATTGTCACCCTGCTTATTTAACTTATATGCAGAGTACGTCATGAGAAACACTGGCCTGGAAGAAACACAAGCTGGAATCCAGATTGTCGGGAGAAATATCAATAACCTCAGATATGCAGATGACAACACCCTTATGGCAGAAAGTGAAGAGGAGCTAAAAAGCCTCTTGATGAAAGTGAAAGAAGAAAGCAAAAAAGTTGGCTTAAAGCTCAACATTCAGAAAACAAAGATCATGGCATCTGGTCCCATCACTTCATGAGAAATAGATGGGGAAACAGTGGAAACAGTGTCAGACTTTATTTTTGGGGGGCTCCAAAATCACTGCGGATGGTGACTGCAGCCATGAAATTAGAAGACGCTTACTCCTTGGAAGAAAAGTTATGACCAATCTAGATAGTATATTCGAAAGCAGAGGCAACAAAGGTCACTTTGCCAACAAAGGTTAGTTTGCCAACTAAGGTCCGTCTAGTCAAGGCTATGGTTTCTCCTGTGGTCATGTATGGATGTGAGAGTTGGACTCTGAAAAGAGCTGAGTGCTGAAGAATTGATGCTTTTGAACTGTGGTGTTCAAGAAGACTCTTGAGAGTCCCTTGGTCTGCAAGGAGATCCAACCAGTCCATTTTGGAGATCAACCCTGGGATTTCTTTGGAAGGAATGATGCTAAAGCTGAAACTCCAGTACTTTGGCCACCTCATGCAAAGAGTTGACTCATTGGAAAAGACTCTGACGTTGGGAAGGATTGGGGGCAGGAGGAGAAGGGGATGAAAGAGGATGAGATGCTTGGATGGCATCATTGACTCGATGGATGTGAGTCTGAGTGAACTCCGGGAGTTGGTGAAGGACAGGGAGGCCTGGCGTGTTGTAGTTCATGGGGTCGCAAAGAGTCAGACACGACTGAGCAACTGAACTGAAGTGAACTCAGATATGCAGATGACATCACCCTTATGGCAGAAAATGAAGAGGAACTGAAGAGCCTCTTAATGAAAATGAAAGAGGAGAGTGAAAAAGTTGGCTTAAAGCGCAACATTCAGAAAACAAAGATCATGGCATCCAGTCCCATCACTTCATGGGAAATAGATGGGGAAACAGTGGAAAGAGTGTCAGACTTTATTTTGGGGGGCTCTAAAATCACTGCGGATGGTGACTGCAGCTATGAAATTAAAAGACGTTTAATCCTTGGAAGAAAATTTATGACCAACCTAGATAGCATATTGAAAAGCAGAGGCATTACTTTGCCAACAAAGGTCCGTCTAGTCAAGGCGATGGTTTTTCCTGTGGTCATGTATGGATGTGACAGTTGAACTGCAAAGAAAACTGACTGCTGAAGAATTGATGCTTTTGAACTGTGGTTTTGGAGCAGACTCTTGAGAGTCTCTTGGACTGCAAGGAGATCCAACTAGTCCATCTTAAAGGAGATCAGCCCTGGGATTTCTTTGGAAGGAATGATGCTGAAGCTGAAACTTCAATACTTTGGCCACCTCATGCGAAGAGTTGACTCATTGGAAAAGACTCTGATGCTGGGAGGGATTGGGGGCAGGAGGAGAAAGGGACAACTGAGGATGAGATGGCTGGATGGCATCACTGACTTGATGGAGGTGAATCTGAGTGCACTCCGGGAGTTGGTGATGGACAGGGAGGCCCTGCGTGCTATGATTCATGGGGTCACAAATAGTTGGACACGACTGAGCGACTGAACTGTACTGAACTGAAGTGCTTTAAAGGTCAGATTGTGGCTCAGCTGGTAAAGAATCCACCAGCAGTGCAGGAGACCTGGGTTCCATCCCTGGTTTGGGAAGATCCCTAGGAGAAGGGAAAGGCTACCCAATCCAGTATTCTGGCCTGGAGAATTCCATGGACTGTACGATCCACAGGGTCACAAGAGTTGGACAAGACTGAGAGACTTTCACTTTCAAACTTAGAACCATTTTCTAATTTCACTTGTGTCTCTTGGCTTCCATGCATTATCACAAACTGGGGATTCTCAGGGATTTCAAGTCTTAAGAAAAGATGGATCAGAAGATGCCTGGGACAGAGTGTGGCAGTGGGAGGGAGTGTGGGGGGAGCTGGGACCTGGTTCCCATAAACAGGAGCCATGGAATCCCTCTCCTTCTTCCTAATCACGCCATACATTATATTTGGAAGAAGGCCCCAGGTGAATGTGAGCAGTGATGTGGCAGACAGCCATGGGTATCTATGACTGGCCATCTGGGCCAAACTTCTGTGTGTGCACTGGAGCAGGGGAGGAGTTAGAAACCTTGGCTGAAATGAGATGTAAGAAAATGGACCCTGTGTAGGAAGAAGGCTTCAAAAACTCAAGGCCATGGGCAACCTGGAGGAGTTATTTTGCCAGGATCAGATAAGGGTCAGTGGTTTGTGGCCAGGAAAGCATCAGCTGAAAGCCAGGTCTCTGTTAAATGACTAACATTCACATAGAAACTAAATGAAGAAAAAATCAATTTCTAACCAATATCTCACCTTGAGTGGCAACATGCTGAGTTCATCGACTTTTATATTTTCAGCTAGTCATGTGGATAGGTTTAAGCAAATGACATCTAATCATGTTCCCCCAACAGCTACAGATTTTTCTACGTTAAGGAAGCTGCTATAAGTAGAAAATAATAATCAAATTAAAGGTTTATGCACAGACTCAGCTCAGTGGTGAACGGAACGTTCCGGTGGGTCCACATTTCCTCAGGAATCTTTCAGTTACCGAAAGAATTATCGTTTTCTTTAACACGTATGTCTAGTAAGAAAATGCACTGAGCTGGACACTTGTTTGATTTTTATGAAAACAGGATGCATTTCCCTACATCAGAGAAATGAAAACTTGCTTCGTGAGTGGGAGACGTGTCATGTTTTGGAGAGAAGGGTCTCCGCGATGGAGGGACCGGCTGCTGTTGGTCCATCTCTGGGCCTTGTGTGTCCATCTGTCCTCACGCTCTTCTCAATCTGGGTAAGATGAAAACACGTAAATCCTAACTACCTTCCTTCCAGTGTCATTGTGCCTTAGAGGGAATTGCTGACTCTAAAGTTCTAAAGTTTAAAAAGTAATGATCAGAAAATAAGATCAGTTCCTTAATTCCTCCCGTCCTCAAACACCAACACGATTGTGTGTTATTGGATAATTCAACTGTAGGGACTTTTTCTAAAGAGCTGCATTTTCTGAGAAATGATCTTTCTCTTTAAACAGAGGCAGTTTTGAACGAGAAGTATAGAGTTTTGTACAAGCTGGCAATGAATCTTAAGAAAAATTCATCATCACCCTGCAGTTCTGTATTTCTTTTGGGGGTATTTTCCCCCTTCATAATTCAAAGCTTAAAGGAGTTTTTAAAAACCAACTTGGGAAAAACACCATTAGTCTAACTCTAATGTAGAACTTTTAAGTTATGTTAAATTTTAAGCCTAAAGGTTTAATTTCCATGCTTTCTGGTTGTAAGCCAGGCAGACTCCAAATATTCACTTAATATGCTTTCTTATGGTTTAATGTGTAGTAATTTTAGGATTTTCAAAAATTTATTTTCCTGAGGAAAAAAAGCTCCAGTGCTACTTCTGGGGAAGAAAAAGGGTTTAAGAGCAAACTTACTGACTAGAATGATGAAGCTCATTAGTGTATAATGTGAAGACAAAAAGAGTGAGATATTCTACTTAAAATTCTTGTTTTACCTATATCTCACTCCAAAAGTCAAACAAAGGAATAAGTAGTAAAGTCATCAACGTGTAAAAGGGTATGATAGGCAATCTCGAATGGGGAAGGAAGTCTTGAATGTGTCCAGGATGGAATGTGACATCATCTTCCCACCTCCCCAGGTGTGTGTCCAGCGCTGAGAGTCAGTGTGGTGTTGGGGACAGGTGGACAGCTGGGGCCCTGGGTCCATCACGACCAGCCTGCTTTTCTCTGGTACAATGGAGGGGGAGGCAGGGATGCATGCACCTGGCACCTGGGAACACTCAAAACATCTCCACTGCTCACTGCTCCCCATGAGCTGATAAGACAGAGAGGGCCCTTCGAGGGAGGAAGAAAGAGGACTCAGTGGCAAGCAGTGACCATCAGGTTCTCAGGAGCCATGATGTTGGCACTGTCAGAGGAGATCTGCAATACTTTATGTAGGAAATTATGTTTCAGCATCTCCCAAATTGTTGCATATTAAATTAAGGGAGAAAATGGACTTTCTAACAAATAAATAGTATTTTTTTAATAGGAAAATGAGAGTTAGATAACAAGCCGTCAGCAGTGCAGGGTGTGAGATTAGAGGTGGAGACTGCGCACATGCTTCATCACGATATAAAAGGGCTCTTCCTGGCCCACAAGACTCCCCTTTCAGCCAGAACTGCATCATCAGAAATGCACTTGATTTCACCTGGCCCACTCTTCCTGTGTCCATTGTAAAAGTGCTCCAGCATGGCTGTGGGTCCCTCTCACGCGCTCCCTTTTCTGATCTCCAAGAATGGCAGCCGCACCTCCACTGCCAGGACCGGGCATTGAACAGGAGGAGGGGAAGGGTGGAGGCACCTGCAGAGGGGAGACACCCAAGGCTGAGGCTCACGGGTGAGGTCACTGGCAGGAAAGCGATTCGTTTTTCTTGATAAAAGCGTATGATTTGGCAGTGGTTCCCAAAGTGCCATCCATTTGGTACTAGTAGCATTAGCCTCCCCTGGGGACAATGTCAGCTATGCAGATTTTCAGGTTATCCTGGGGCAGATGGAGCTGGAGATACCTGAGAGGGGGCCCAGTCCTCTGTTGGAACAAGTCCCCGGTGCTTCTGAGAGCAGCCTTAGGAGAGTTCTGTGATGGCCAGGTTTCCTGATCTTGCCAAATGCAAACCACCCCTTTCCCTTGATTTTCCCAATAGGGCCTCTCTAGTGAAGGGGCTCATGTGTGTGTGTGTGTGTGTGTGTGTGTGTGTGTGTGTGTGTGTGTGTGTGTGTGTGTCTGTGCACGTGTGCACGTGTGTACATGAGCTAAGTGACCCTTTGTGACCTCAAGGACTGTAACCCACCAGGCTCCTCTGTCCATTGAATTCTCCACGAAAGAATACTGAAGTGGGTTGCCGTTCCCTTCTCCAGGGGATCTTCCTGACCCAGGGATCGGACCTGGGTCTCCTGCTTCTCCTGGGTCGTCAGATGGGTTCTTTACTGCTGACTGAGCACCTGGAATTGCTGCCCAGGTGATCATTCTAACCGGGACACTCTGAGGACCGGGCTCATCTAAAATGAAGAGCAAATCTCTTGGGAAACATGAAGCATCCGTGACTAGCTCAGTACATTTTAATTTTTGTTTTAACCATTTAGCAGGTAACTCTTTAATTTTATTGTGAGCACCATGCTTGGATTTGTTTCTATAACTTATATTTGTGATTTTCATTTACTCTGAATGTTTCATATGCCCTTTTTTACCTTTTGGTATATTGCTTTACATTGGTAAAGGCTTTCTTTTGTTTTCTTTTTCTCTTTCTGATTTGGAAATGATACAGAATGTCTTCAGTCTTCTAGTAATTTATTCTGATTACCACTTACCTGTATTATTTGCTACTTAAAATGTCCTCCTTCTTCAGTGATATTTATGGCAAGTCGTTCAGTCTGGTAATGGTAGCAATGATCACTCTGAATTTTGATTATCAAAAAAACTCTACATTTTTGCATCTCCCTTACTCAAAAGCATTTTCAGTTATTCGTCCTGCTTCCCACGTCCTTCATGTTCCTCTTATTTTATGATTCTTCCTCCTTTGAGAGTTTCTATTAATTAAATATAAAGAAATTAAATTCTTCCTCTGGGATTATCTGCATCTAAAAGAAGTAGTCTTGTCAAATTCTTGAATCATAAAACATTTCCAAATTCAGCCACACTTTTCATGAAAAGGGAACTATTCCTTGGTGCAACTGCATAAACAGGCTTGGTGCCCTCTTGTAGAAAACTGATTCTTTGGGGAAAATGTTACATTTCTCTTTGGAGCTGAGCTTTAAATAACCTGGGAAGGATTCTAAAAATACACATTCCTAGGGTCTCACCACCCTCCCCCACCAACACACACTACGAATCAGAATTCCCAGGGAGGTGGGTCCATTTCAGACCTCACAGGAGGTGTGTGCTGGATGAAAGGCGTGTTCTCATGCCCAGGCCTCTCCTCATCTCAACCAAGGCTGTGTGTTCATCCCCCACGCCAGGAGTGGTCCTGCTCCTCCTTCTCATCTGTGACATGATTGACATGTGGTTCCAACCGTGTCTCTACGGATGTTTGTTGCTGTGACGACTTTGGGTAGAGTGCTTAACCAGCACCACAGTCTTCAGGTGGAGTCTGCTCTCACTGTCTGAACTCTCAGCTCCACTGAGATGCTCCAGTTCTCCTTTCCTAGAAAGACTCGGCATCAGGTGTTCTTTCCTTTAGGGCACAGTTTGTGTATCTCTGGGGGGTGTGTTTCTAAGGCACTCCACTACCGTGCTATCATTTATTTCTTCTCTGCCAATATTAACGGGAGAACACTGTGCTGGATTTCAAAATCGATGAGACTCTGCAACAGAAGAGTAACTATATCTGGTTGATAAACATATGTTGTCTCCAGCCTTATCGTGCTTTTCAATGACTATACGTGTACAATCACACACATATTTATAATAAATATGCATCAGTTCAGTTCAGTCGCTCAGTTGTGTCTGACTCTTTGTGACACCATGAATCACAGCACGTCAGGCCTCCCTATCCATCACCAACTCCCAGAGTTTACTCATTCACGTCCATTGAGTCAGTGATGCCATCCAGCCATCTCATCCTCTGTCATCCCCTTCTCCTCCTGCCCCCAATCCCTCCCAGCATCAGAGTCTTTACCAATGAGTCAGCTCTTCACATGAGGTGGCCAAATAACTGGAGTTTCAGCTTTAGCATCAGTCCTTTCCACTGAACACCCAGGACTGATCTTCTTTAGGATGGACTGGTTGGATCTCCTTGCAGTCCAAGGGACTCTCAAGAGTCTTCTTCAACACCACAGTTCAAAAGCATCAATTCTTCGGTGCTCAACCTTCTTAACAGTCCAACTCTTACATCCATACATGACCACTGGAAAAAACCACAGCCTTGACTAGATGGACCTTTGTTGGCAAAGTAATGTCTCTGCTTTTGAATATGCTATCTAGGTTGGTCATAACTTTCCTTCAAAGAGTGAGCGTCTTTTAATTTCATGGTTGCAGTCACCACCTGCAGTGATTTTGGAGCCCCCCAAAATAAAGTCTGACACTGTTTCCACTGTTTCCCCATCTATTTCCCATGAAGTGATGGGATTGAATGCCATGATCTTCGTTTTCTGAATGTTGAGCTTTAAGCCAACTTTTTCACTCTCCTCTTTCACCTTCATCAAGAGGCTATTTAGCTCCTCATCACTTTCTGCCATAAGGGTGGTGTCATCTGCATATCTGAGGTTATTGATATTTCTCTCAGAAATCTTGATTCCAGCTTGTGCTTCTTCCAGCCCACATTTCTCATGATGTCCTCTGCATAGAAGTTCAATAAGCAGGTGACAATATACAGCCTTGACGTAATGCATATTTATATGCAATGAGTGCTTGAACTGGAATTTTTCAAGTTATATAAACTCTGTATTTTAGCTCACCGTTCTTGGGGATTTGGGGGAAAGGGAGAATAGGAACAGACTGTGTTGTGTGCAGAAGACCGACTCTAAGATGTCTCTTTTAATTCTAGATGGTAAGTGGCAGGTGAGAAGGTTACAGATGGAGAAACAGGGATTCTGGGAAATGCATGGAAATGCCCCAGCACCCACACAGCAGAGATAGCAGAGAAGCCCAAGCTTGTTCAGTTAAAGTGGGGTGAGACCTGTGGGTATTTCTCCCCATGGAGCACCTCCAGTCTAGGCCAGTGCTCACTGAAGAGCAAGGAGAAGTTGTCTGTGGACACCTGCCATCCAAACTCGATTGTTAATTATATAGCTTAATTTTAAAAATGCTCTCAAGTGGAAAACATTGGAAAATATTTCACAGTTATTAATTCTGTTCAGAAAAAAAAAGAATAAAAATAACGTATATCAGAAAGCACTTTAAAACACAGACAACTATCAGAGATTACTTATACGTGGAATTCAAAAAAGACACGAATGAACTTATTTGCAAAACAGAAACTGACTCACAGACATAGAAAACAACTGTATGGTTTCCAAAGGGGAAAAGAGAGAGGGATAAATTAGGAGTTTGGAGTTAAGAGGTACATTACAGTATATAGAATGGATAAGCAACCAGGACCTATTGTATAGCACAGGGAACTCTATTCACTATATTGTGATAACCTATGATGAAAGATAATCTAAAATAATGTGTATATATATATCCTTGGTGGCTCAGGTGGTACAGAATCTGCCTGCAATGTAAGAGACATGGGTTCGATCCCTGGGTCGGGAAGATCTCCTGGAGAAGGAAATGGCACCCCACTCTAGTATTCTTGCCTGGAGAATTCCATGGACAGAGGAGCCTGGTTGGCTACACACAGTCCATGCGGTCACAGAGAGTCACACGTGACTGATCAACTAACACTTTACTTTCAAGCATACATACATACCTGAACCTCTCTGCTGTACACCTGAACCTAACACCACGGTGTGATTCAACTACACTTCAAAAAAAAAAATAAAAACGAAGGCACTTACGGGAGTAAATAGTTCTTAGGGGATTGTGGTGACATCTAACTGCTTCCTTCTGAGGGACTTTGGATGGAACTAGAGCACTTGGTGTGCCTCAAACTGGATTAACCATCATCCGCGGTAGCAATTCCATGGCACTGGCTTTTCACCATGAACGTTAGTCTGAATGAGAAGGGGGATTTCTGAGTTTGCCTCAGATTTTGGATACTGACTTGCCCCTGTTAAGCCACTGGTTCCTCGTGAAGCTATAAATAGGCCATGCTATTAATTTGACTGGAGGGGGAAAGAAAAAAAAATGTGCCCACTAAATTAAGAAAAGTCATTCCATTGAAATTTTATGAAAAAATATATTGCAAGTCAGGAAACTCAGATGGGGAAACTGTTTAATGTGTTTCCAGAGGTTAACCAACCTCATTCCTTTATAAACATTTAAGCTCTGGGAAAACAGGTGATATTTGACCCTTTCAAAATCTCTCAGCTATTATCAAACATCTCAATTACTACCTTCAAGTATGCAGGCGTTTCAGAGAAAGTGCTATAGCCTCTCAGCGCCCCTGCTCCCCTGCTGACGCACCAGCGCTCAGACTCCACGTCCTCCGTGGAGCCTGGGGGTACATGCACATGACCCCAGGGAAGTGGGGTCTTTGCTTTTCTACACATAAAGTTGTTGAGAGTTGGGAGTCCAATATGGTGCCAGTGATAGAGAACCCACCTGCCAATGCAGGAGACATGAGAGACTCAGGTTCAATGCTTGGGTCTGGACGATGCCCTGGAGAAGAGAATGGCAAACACTCCACTCTAGTATTCTTGCCTGGAGAATCCCATGGACAGAGGAGCCTGGCGGGCTACAGTCCATGGGGTCACAAAGGATGGGACATGATGGATCACACAGGCGCACGCATAGAGCTGGGTCTGGGGACACATCGACCCAGGCTGGGGTCAGCAGCTCAGCTCTGCCAGGCCTCTACTAGGTGCTTTGATGGCACGTCGGGTGGTCCCAGTCTAGCCTCTTGTGGGGCTGGACAATGGCTTTTCCCTTGTCTTATTTTTCCTTCTTGGACACAGATTCCTACAGTGCATGTGCAGCATGGTTTCGTATTTACTAGCACTTGACAGAGGAACACCCACTTCCCAGACAGAAGACTTAAAGTGTCCACAGCATGAGAGCCCTTGCTCTCCTTGTATTTACAGAGTTAATACCCAGAGCAACAGCCTGAGGGGAAACCTGAACACATTCGCAAGGGTGTAAGACCAAATACGTGCCTGGCAGCACTGTTGATGACAGCAAAACCCAGGAACAATTTTAAATGTTCAAATGCATGAGGTTCGATAAATAAATTATGATTTCTCTCTACAGTGAAACGCTTTCCCATTATTATAAATTCTGAGGTAGTTCTGTTTGCGGTGGCACTGAACAATGTTAATTATTTGTTAAATGAAAAAAGAAACAGGTCCAAAATGGTATGATTCTGACATTATTAAAAGTATATTTACACATGTATACATGCCAAGGGAAGGATATGCATCTGGGCTCTAATGCAGTATTTTTCTCTGAGCGACAGGATTATAGATGTTATTTGTCCCATTTTCTGTTTTTGCCCATGTATATTTTCAATGTCTTCTATAAATGTATGAGCCAATAGAGTAATCTGGAAAAAAAAAAAAAAA
>SJYG01000068.1:4178578-4224788 GCA_006410535.1 Litocranius walleri
AAAAAAAAAAAAAAAACATGAACAGCAAGAACAGGGATGATAAATAACACATATGCGAGCCATTGGCCACGTGGTGTCTTATCATAAAGGACAGTTTACAGACTGAGTTGTGCCCCCCGCTTCTGCAAATGCAGACACTGAAGTCTCAACCCCCAGCACTCCAAAGTGTGAGTTTATAGAACATCTTTAAAAGAGGTAGTTAAGATAGAGCAAGGCCATTTGGGTGGGCCCACTATCACTGAGGTCTGAATAAGAAGAGGTTAGAACACAGACCCACACAGAAGAAAGGCCTTGGGAAGACACGAAGAGAAGACAGCGGCCTATGAGTCAAACAGAAAGGCCTTAGAGGAAACGAAGTCGGTGAACCTCTCGATCTGGGGCTTCCAGGCTCCAGAATGGTGAAAACATGCGTATTCTTTAAGTGACTCACCGGTGGGTGCACGGTTCAGGCAAAGTCATTCAGGGCTGCCCTCCTGAGTTCTAGTGACAGGTCTGCACTAGATGAGGTGCTTGTGGTGAAGAACCTGCCTGCCAGTGCCGGAGATGCTAAGGGATGTGGGTCCTTCTCCCCTGGAGAGGGACATGGCGACCCACTCCAGTACTCTTCCCTGGAAAATCCCGTGAAGGGAGGAAACTGGTGGGCCACAGTCCACGGGGTCACAAAGAGTCAGACACAACTTAATAGCCAAGCACAAGCAAGAGACCTTTCCATATTTCATCCTATTCCATGTACACATCAACCCTTTTGAAGTTTATTATTAATTTCATTCCTCAAGTAAGGACACTGAGACATTCAAGGCAAACTCAACAAGACTGCTCGCTTCCATCACAAGGATCAAAGCCCTGGCTCTCTTAGCTGCGCCGCCTGGCTGTGGAAGGCAGCGCCTGCCTGTACTGCATGCTTGCATGGAGCGTCATTCTCTATCAGATTCATTTCTGATATCCCATCCCAGCTAATGCTACTGCTGACTTCAGTACCTTCTTACCTGACTTTCAATGTTTTTACGTTTAAGCTCTTTCTTCTTCTACCTAATTAAGATATTTGTACCTCCTCATTACATCCAGAAGAAAACTTATAGGACTTTTTTTTTCAGGCACCTTGGCAGTATTAAAAGTGCTTAGGAGGATATGTTGAGGACATTTAAAATAATAATATGCAAGCAGATTAAAGTTAGCGGTAAAGAACTTGCCTGCCAATGTGAGAGACGTAAGATACTCTGGTTCGATCCCTGGATCAGGAAGATCCCCTGGAGGAGGAAATGGCAACTTACTCCAGTATTCTTGGGTGGAGAAGCCCCATGGACAGAGAGGCTGGCGGCCTACAGTCCGTGGGGTCTCAAAGACTCAGACATGACTGACGTGACAGAACACACGTGTACAAGCAGATTAAGGACAAGCCAGATGGAGTCTTGGTTGGAATGGTCTTGTTTTTTTCCATAGGTTGCCATTTTCTGTGACACTGCTATCAAGCTCGTCTACATGTCCCCTTCAATACAGAAGATCACATTGGTTTCCCATAAAATGCAGTTCGCCATTTATTAGGGAAAATTCAGCGCAACTATGAATTTTAGTGTCTACAGTCCCCAGCAGCAGGGAATTTCCAACACAGTCTGGGTTGTCTTTATAAAGCTGTATCCTAGCAGGGTGGTTTGCCAGAGTCAGGAGTCCATTTCCAGAAGGTAAGTAAGAATGATGCCTATGTGTATTCCAAAGTTAGTATTTGCCATCACAAGCCAAGGAGATGGGTTGAATCATCCGTTAACCAATGTGACATGGTCCATTCTGGTGCACCTTTCTGCAGAAATTAGACATTATCAGCATAACAGCTCTCCCTAAGTGGAGGCGGCTTGCCAACTGTTTTAAAAACTGATCTCTTCTCTATCCCAAGCATAAGAGGCCTCTGCAGGAGGACTTCCTCTCGGTGCCCATCTTTTATCTCGCACAAGCCTGCCTTCCCCCCCAAGAAAAACAGGAAAAGGCTCTCGAGATCAGAATTGCCTCCTAAGTTTTATTGTGTGAGCTGCCAGAGGCCACTGGGTTTTGATTGTGCAGAAACAAGATGGCAACAATGTTCTTGCAATCGGGGCTCCCGTGACAAGCCTCCTAATTTATCAGAGCGAGGCGCGGGGCCCGGCGGCTGATGGTAGCGGGGCTGGCCTGCCCGCTCCGGGGCGGGTCGCCTCATATCCGGCGGCCGCCAAGCGCTAAGCGGCCGAGCAGAGGTGCTGCGCTCGGCCATCATTTAAAAGCCTCTGACAAGAAGAAAGTGTTATGATGTTTAACTTATAGGGCATCCAAATGTCACAGACCCCAGCAAGTTCCTATTAGCAATAACTCAGGTCCTCTGAAGGGAGCTGACATTCAGAACTGATGGGCGCTGCTCCCGGGGGCCCAGCCTCGCCCAGGCCACTCGGCAACCCGGGCGGCCCAGGGGTCAGCCCGTGAGAGCCCCTTCAATTTAGAGGGCCGCCTCTGCCCGGCCGCCGGGGTTCTGACTCGGCACAATAAATTTCCCAGAGAGCATAAAGAGCCATCTAGAGTATATCAGATCAATATGAACGCGGCTCGCAGCGCTGTCTGAGGCTACAGTTCACAGAATAAACTAGGCCAGGGGCCGGGTTTCTGCCCTTGGCAATCAATCAGGCTCCCGGGTCACGGGTTTTAGTGTAAATTAACACAGCAGAAACCATCACGCTCCCCAGAGGATGCTGTAATACGGGATTTGCTTTCTTTTTTTGCCCCCCTAAACCCCATTTCATTGCTTCTGCGCAGAGGTGGTGTTAGGCTGAACAGAAATAACGAGAAGCAGCGATTAGGATGGCGGTGGAAATCATAAAACAAAACATTAATATTCTCCTGACAAATGCACATAAAAAGCGCATTGAATTAGGTAAACAGTTACTAAGCACAGGAAGGGAATGGAATTTCACTGGAGCCCATTCAGCTGGACTTTCTAAATTGACCTCATTAAGTAGACGGCACTAATTGTATTAGATTACATATGTGAGAAAGGAAAAGATGCAATGGTGGGTATTTTGTTACAGAGTGTTCTTCTCAGCCTGAGCATCTGCCCTGGCTCTGTGAGAGACCCACTGAATGTCTCCTCAGAACACTTAATAAACAAGTGCTGCTCAGGCAGTCCCCTTCCCTCCATGGTCCCTCAACTCAGAAAACATGTGAGACACCTTATTTGTTGAGAAAGGGAAATGATCTTATGTTCTGGTGAAGGGCAGATAAGTATTGCCATGTGCATACATACGTGCATATATGCATAGACACACACATGCACACACACATGTGTGCTATACATGCGCACACGTGCACACGCATGTAAACACATATACATGGACACACACACACACACACACACACACACACACATACCTACATATGAACGACCATCAACAAAAGTAATTTTTAGAGCAAATCCTGAAATCCTGAAGAGTCTAGAAAGCCTTGCAAATGTAATGAGTTGGGTTTGAGAGACAAGAAGACATCTGGACTTAATTTATTTTGAAGGAATAAAAAAGAAACTTTCTCACACCCCACTATCCTCCTCAGCACAGTACACAGTCTGTCGTATCACATGGCACGCACACAGAGACGCAAGGTTCACTTTTTTCCTGCAGCCTAGAATACCTACTTTCTGGGCCTGGATCAATATCAAAATAGGGTCCTCATGTTTGAATGCATATCTTTTATTCACATAAATTAATAGTTTGTGACTTACTAAAACGCACACTCAAGATGGCGAGATGGTGTTTCTACTGCTGTCACGTGGGAGAGAGACCCTCTGGGCCCCCAGACGCGAGTACCTGCATTGTATCTAGGCGACTGAGTCACCGGTTCAAAGTATGAGGCTTGCTCAGCCTTCACTTTCTCAGAGGGAAAACGCCTGTCCTCGGTGACATCAAGGGGTTCTTCTGAGCATCTTGTGAAACAGTTTGTGAAGGAGGAACATGGGAAGGGTCTGAAGCAGGACTTTCACAGAAGCTGTCATCACTGCGGCTGTCAGGGATCAGCTGGCACTGGCCACTGCTATTGCTTCCTCGTTTTCCAGTCACTCAGTCATTTCCGACTCGTTGTGCCTCCAAGGACTGAAGCCCACCAGGCTCCTCTGTCCATTGGATTTTCCAAGCAAGAGTACTGGAGTGGGTTGCCATTTCTTTCTCCAGGGGTTCTTCCCGACCCAGGGATCGAACCTGCGTCTCTTGCACTGGCAGGGCTCCTTACTAGTGAGTCACCAAGTCCATTACTCTCTTAGCAGTGTAATTAAAATCTACTTATGAATCTTTAAAAAATTTTTTTGGCACCTGGTGGCAACTTGTCTGAGACTGTCTTGGACAAAGCACTATTTCTAAGACAAAATAGCATTTGGCTAAAAGTTTTTAAGGCTTTTTCTTTTTTGAACAAAGAAGACAATCATTGTCATCAGCAGACAGAACAAGCAATTATAAGTACACAACAAACATACAGACATCTGGAAGAATTAGGTGTTGGAATGAATATCAGTAAAGAGAGGGCGAGCTCTCTCTGTAGCTGCCTATCAGTGTGTCTGGAAGAGACCCTCTCAGGTTTCAGGTTGAGAATGAGCATCTTGGACACCAGCTCTTGTCTATATTTAACCTCCGCTGTGTCATTTGTTTGGCCTATTTCTGAGCTACTCCTTGGAAGAAAAGTTATGACCAACATGGGCAGTGTATTAAAAAGCAGAGACATTACTTTGCCAACAAAGGTCCATCTAGTCAAGGCTATGGTTTTTCCAGTAGTCATGTATGGATGCGAGAGTTTGACTATAAAGAAAGCTGAGCCCCAAAGAACTGATGCTTTTGAACTGTGATGTTGGAGAAGACTCTTGAGAGTCCATTGGACTGCAAGGAGATCAAACCAGACCATTCTAAAGGAAATCAGTCCTGAGTGTTCATTGGAAGAACTGATGCTGAGGCTAAACTCCAATACCTTGGACACCTGGTGCAAAGAACTGATTCACTTGAAAAGACCCTGACGCTGGGAAAGATTGAAGGTAGGAAGAGAAGGGGATGACAGAGGATGAGATGGCTGGATAGCATCACCAACCAATGGATATGAGTTTGAGCAAGCTCTGGGAGTTGGTGATGGAAAGGAAGGCCTGGCATGCTGCAGTCCATTGGGTCACAAAGAGTTGGACACGACTGAGAGACTGAACTGATTTCTGAGCTACAGGATCATGAAGAAAGATACCTGTTACAAGAGGGCACTCTCTGGTAAAGTCCAACTGAAAACTACTTTGCAAATAATGTATTGACTAGCTTAATTTTGGTGACAGAGACACACATGTGTGAGCTTAACTTCCCAAATAGCCCATGAGCCATGTCAACATGAACAAGATTTCCTTCAAACAGAAAAGCTTAGTAACAAGAATTCTGAGAAGCTCACTAATCAAGAAAATATATGATGGTGAAAAAATCCATAACCACAGCAATCTCTCTTTGACCCAGCTGAGTCAAGCGACAAGGACTGGATCAGACTCCAAGTTCTCGCGTGGAACAGGAGTAAGACTGAATAAAGCATGACAACAAATGCTGTTTTCAATTTCCAAGGTTCATTAGAACTGGATCCTTTAGGTATTTGTCATGTACATGCCCAAAAAAGATGAGCTGTGAAGAGAGATTTGATGTCTTTAGTTTACTCCTTTCTACTTTTTAGGCACGAGATGTATCTTAAGCCCAAGAGTAGTGGGACTGCCACCGACACCCACTTTCAGCTGGGGGTCATTACCCCTGCTGCTGTTTGATAAAACACAGGGGGCACAGAGGCTCTTTTGATGCACCTCCAAAACTGCGTTCTGGCTATCTGTTCAGCATCTTAACCAAACATCTGATTTGACTGATTGGTTTTATCTCAGTTGATTGTCCATAGTGGTGATTTTGGCACCGTGTAGACAGATTCAGTGGAAAATGCCAGCTGAATGAGTTCTCTGACTGTAAAACATAGACCATACAATTGGCTGATTGACTGGGAAAAATATATATTTTCATTTGTCTGATAACAATTTTAGAATTAGGTAAAAATAAAGGATAATTCTCTGGAACATTCTAAAGAAAGCCATATACCTGGACCAGAAACTGTCAGAAAAATTATCAAAGGAGGAATAATGTCAGACACAGGTTCTGTTCTACACTGAATTCTGAGGGTCCCTGGAATTAATTTCTTTTTCTATATGGCACACGTCTTGCAGAAAATGCCTAGTAATCTCTGTGAAGATTCTAGAGTTTGTGAGAACAGTAGCATAAAAGCCTTCTTTTCAGGTGACCATCATCATGCCAGGTCATGGGCACACTTTGTCCAATCAACTGAGTGATCGGATCAGCTAAGACGTGGAAAAGGAAGTGAAGGTTGTCCTGAAGGTCATGGTGTCAGGAGCCAGAGAGAAATAAGGTAAAGTCCTACCAATAGTCAGCCACTGGAAATAGAAGGGAGGCGACCCAAAGACACAACGTCCCCAGGGAAATTCACAGGAAACACAGATTGAGGGTCAAGAAAGGGACGATGAGACTCAATTTCCCAGCATCTTTGCAGACCGAAATGCCTGGAACTATCCTTGATTTTATCCTTTTTTCACATTCCACATGCTGGGCTTCAGGAAATATTTTTGTCCCTGCCTTTGAAGTGTAACAGGACCTCACCTGGTGCTGTTCACCTCCAAGGCTATGGCCCTGGCCTAAGCCCCCACTGCAGTTTGCCTGCATTATTCCAGTATTAGTCTCTGTGTTCTCCTGGCTTCCACCCCGTCCTTCAAGAAGTGGTCCTCAAGGTGGTACCCAGAGTGGCTCAGTTAAAATGTGCATCAGGCGTCAGGTCGCCATTGCTCAGGCTCTGTAACGGCCTTCCCTCACTTCCCTGCTGCACGCTCCGTGTCTTCACTCTGCACCCTTCCCTGCCTCCCAGTGTCCTAGCTACGCTGACCTCCCGGCAGCTCTTCAAGTGAACATGTGAAGTCTCTCCTCCTGCCTTTTACAGTGGCCAGGGGATTCTTCTCCAGGGGATTCTTCTGTCCTTGGGGACTCTGTGGTGAATTCCTATCTCACCTTCATATCCCACTTTCTCTTAAAATTGCAAGCACCTTCCTGGCGCTCCAGTTCTTCACAAAACTTAAACCTTATAGTGCCATAGATTCAGTTCAGTTCATTTCCATCGCTCATTCGTGTCCAACTATTTGCGAACCCATGAATTGCAGCATGCCAGGCCTCCCTGCCCATCATCAACTCCCAGAGTTCATTCAAACTCACATCCATCGAGTCAGTGACACCATCCAGCCATCTCATCCTCTGCAGTCCCCTTCTCCTCCTGCTCCCAATTCCCCCCAGCATCAGTCTTTTCCAATGAGTCAACTCTTTGCATGAGGTGGCCAAATATTGGAGTTTCGCCTTTAGCATCAGTTCTTCCAAAGAACACCCAGGACTGATCTCCTTTAGAATAGTCTGGTTGGATCTCCTTGCAGTCCAAGGGACTCTTAAGAGTCTTCTCCAACACCACAGTTCAAAAGCATCAATTCTTCGGTGCTCAGCCTTCTTCACAGTCCAACTTGACTCTTCACAGTCCATCACATACTGTTGATGGTCCAAGCTCTCTGGGAGATGCAAAGTCACTGAGGGTGGGTACCTTTTCCTGTTTTATCCATTGATGCATCCAAGACATTTGAATAATGTCTGCCATTTAGTAGAGTCTCAAAAATATTTACAAGATGAAAAAAAAATTAAGAAGGATGTATAATTGGCAAAGATTCTTAAAAAGCAAACAAATAAGAGTGGGACAGTCTGCTGTCCCAGAAAACTCTGACTTCACTTTGCTCTTAGACCTAATGGGCTATCAGCTGACCCTAGGTCCTGCCTGAAGGTAATAAAAGTCCACGAGAGGAGGTGCTGAGCTGGGTAGGGGATTGAGGAGCAAGGACAGAAACACAGTGGAGAAATGAAGCCAGCATCTTTCTCTTTAGTCACAGGCGCGCCACGCAGGATGGTGCTGAGCTGGGTAGGGGACTGCGGAGCAAGCACAGAAACACAGTGGAGAAATGAAGCCAGCATCTTTCCCTTTAGTCGCAGGCGCGCCGTGCAGGATGGTGTGCTGTGTGACTGGAGACTGGGCTCTGTCCCCCAGCTTCCTACTATAATCTCTGAATCATCTGAGATCAGATGAAACTTCTAGGGTGTGATTAGGGCATGGCAGCCCACTCCAGTGCTCTTGCCTGGAGAATCCCATGGACAGAGGAGCCTGGAGGGCTATAGTCCATGGGGTCGCAAAGAGTCGGACACGATTGAGTGAATAACACACACACACGAGGTGTGGTTAAAGTATATATATATTCTTGCCCATGAGTCTGCCTATTAAAATTGCATCATTTCAGATAAAGTTAAGATATTCTAGGAGGATATTAAGGAATCCCAACTTAACAAATTAGCCATGAAGATTTTTATTTAGAAAACATTCAGGTTAATATTAGATCATTCTATTTACCACTCTATTTATTACCATTTTATTTACCGTTTGTTTCAAATCTTCCAGTTGGAAAACATAATGATAAAGAGGTCTATCAAGAAGGCTTCTATTTTATCACAGATGTTATTTGTGCAGAAAAATCAGCATCTTCAGTTCATGATAATCTTTGTGTATAAAGTTCTGATCCTAACAATAAATGAAAGCTGAATGTTTAAGCACCAGTTTGAATGACTTTTAATTTACTCATTTATTCAAATATCATGAAGGGAAAATAATCTCATTTAGAGATATATTTTTAATGTGGAAGAAATTTATACAAATCCAGATAGGTATATAGTATGAATAAAGCGGGCAAGAGATAATTTATTATGTGAAATGATGCCACCTACCACCTGCATTTAGCTGATTTGTTTCTCCACAAAGTATCGTAGTTTCCAAATTCCTTGCTGGAAAATGTTTACATTCTAACCTAATATAATTAAGAACTCAATGAGCTGAAACATTACATAGGTTGGTTTTCATTATAATTTCTGCATAATATTGCACACATATGACTCTTCACAGTCCATCACATACTGTTGATGGTCCAAGCTCTCTGGGAGATGCAAAGTCACTGAGGGTGGGTACCTTTTCCTGTTTTATCCATTGATGCATCCAAGACATTTGAATAATGTCTGCCATTTAGTAGAGTCTCAAAAATATTTACAAGATGAAAAAAAAATTAAGAAGGATGTATAATTGGCAAAGATTCTTAAAAAGCAAACAAATAAGAGTGGGACAGTCTGCTGTCCCAGAAAACTCTGACTTCACTTTGCTCTTAGACCTAATGGGCTATCAGCTGACCCTAGGTCCTGCCTGAAGGTAATAAAAGTCCACGAGAGGAGGTGCTGAGCTGGGTAGGGGATTGAGGAGCAAGGACAGAAACACAGTGGAGAAATGAAGCCAGCATCTTTCTCTTTAGTCACAGGCGCGCCACGCAGGATGGTGCTGAGCTGGGTAGGGGACTGCGGAGCAAGCACAGAAACACAGTGGAGAAATGAAGCCAGCATCTTTCCCTTTAGTCGCAGGCGCGCCGTGCAGGATGGTGTGCTGTGTGACTGGAGACTGGGCTCTGTCCCCCAGCTTCCTACTATAATCTCTGAATCATCTGAGATCAGATGAAACTTCTAGGGTGTGATTAGGGCATGGCAGCCCACTCCAGTGCTCTTGCCTGGAGAATCCCATGGACAGAGGAGCCTGGAGGGCTATAGTCCATGGGGTCGCAAAGAGTCGGACACGATTGAGTGAATAACACACACACACGAGGTGTGGTTAAAGTATATATATATTCTTGCCCATGAGTCTGCCTATTAAAATTGCATCATTTCAGATAAAGTTAAGATATTCTAGGAGGATATTAAGGAATCCCAACTTAACAAATTAGCCATGAAGATTTTTATTTAGAAAACATTCAGGTTAATATTAGATCATTCTATTTACCACTCTATTTATTACCATTTTATTTACCGTTTGTTTCAAATCTTCCAGTTGGAAAACATAATGATAAAGAGGTCTATCAAGAAGGCTTCTATTTTATCACAGATGTTATTTGTGCAGAAAAATCAGCATCTTCAGTTCATGATAATCTTTGTGTATAAAGTTCTGATCCTAACAATAAATGAAAGCTGAATGTTTAAGCACCAGTTTGAATGACTTTTAATTTACTCATTTATTCAAATATCATGAAGGGAAAATAATCTCATTTAGAGATATATTTTTAATGTGGAAGAAATTTATACAAATCCAGATAGGTATATAGTATGAATAAAGCGGGCAAGAGATAATTTATTATGTGAAATGATGCCACCTACCACCTGCATTTAGCTGATTTGTTTCTCCACAAAGTATCGTAGTTTCCAAATTCCTTGCTGGAAAATGTTTACATTCTAACCTAATATAATTAAGAACTCAATGAGCTGAAACATTACATAGGTTGGTTTTCATTATAATTTCTGCATAATATTGCACACATTTTCTAGGTAGTAATTAGATACATTAAGGATGAATGATTCCTTCAGGGCTTATTCTAGAGATTTTTCTTCCAAATTTGTGTCAAGGGTCACCCAGGGTGGAAAACAGTAACTGTCACTGAGAAGACTGCAGATAAAAGCTTCTGAAATGAATCAATGGCCACAGACCAGAAATCTGGACATTTAAATTATCCAAGCCATCACAGGTCCTACCCTTGAGGTATACCTGAAGCAGGACACAGATGGGACAGGAAGTTACCTACATGCGTTACTGGTGCTTTGAGAAAAGAAAATGAGCATATAGCTTTCAAATAAATGTAAGTTTGGACAAAACAAGTATTTAATTCATGCCACAAATAAAGTGTTATCAACTTAATTAACAAAGGATTAACAAAGGTCAACAAAGGACTGCTCAGTCTTGATCAAGGCATATTTTATTGGCTGTCTTCATCTTTTAGAGGGGCTTCCCTAGTGGCTCAGACAGCAAAACGTCTGTTTGCAGCGCTGGAGACCTGGGTTAGAGGTTCTGTTCCTTCTTCACATAATGAGGCATTATTCTGTATAAACTCTGGACTTATCCAAGCTAAAAATATGGAGAAGGAAATGACAACCCACTCCAATATTCTTGCCTGGAGTATCTCATGGACAGAGGAGGCTGGTGAGCTACAGCCCACGGGGTCACAAAGTGTCGGACACCACTGAGCGACCAAACACCACCACCACAGCTAAAAATGTCTGATATTTGTAAAACGTGTGTTGCTTTGTAATTTTTATATCGAAAGTCTATTTAAATATATCTCAGAGTAGCTTTAATTTTTTTATTTTTTACTTTTCTTTTTAGAAATTTTTACGTTTTGAATTCACTCTATGCAATTAATGTTCTTGGATCAATTTCTTTTTAACCGAGTTCTCTTTGGTACATGAGTCCCTCATTTTCCTGCACAATATAAGTGCTATTAAGAACAATAATTTAAAATACCATACTAAACTGATTTTTCTAGATTTAGCAAATGCAGATATAGGACACTCAAGTAAGTTTGAATTTCAAATAAACAACCACCAGTTTTTGATGCCAGCGTGTTCCAAATACTGCACAGGGCATGCCTATACTAAAAATAAATGTATTCCATATCTGAAACTCACATTAAAGCATGCATTTCAAAACTCAGTTTCCTTCTTTGGAGAAGTAAGCGTATGAAGCATCTTGAACAGGTTGAGGGAGAGGTGCTGAGTTTCATTTCTCAGTGCACACACGGGGCTGAATGC
Source organism: Litocranius walleri (assembly GCA_006410535.1). Taxonomy (NCBI): domain Eukaryota; kingdom Metazoa; phylum Chordata; class Mammalia; order Artiodactyla; family Bovidae; genus Litocranius; species Litocranius walleri. The sequence goes on from SJYG01000068.1 coordinate 4,190,329, forward strand.
GAGGAGATTCATACTGAGACCTGCAAGATCTCTCAGCGCCAGAGGCGGCCTGGTGCCCAGACCACCCTCAGCTGTCCGGCAAGGTGGCTGTGTGCAGATGGCACGCTGGTGCATTTCATACATCCACTTGCCTGGGCCATAAGGTATCCATTTATTTGGTTAAACATTGCTCTGTGCATTTCAGTGAGGGTGTTTGGGGATGACTTTAACATTCACTTTGATTGGTTGAGCAGGTGGTCCTCCCTACTATGGTTGAACCTCATCCTGTCAGTCAAAGACCAGAACATCAGAATCAATCCAAACTGCTGACTGGCCGCCAGATTAGAGGGAATTCTTCCTGTGAGACTGCCTTTGAGCGGAGACATTGTCTATTCCCACCTTTGGACTCAAACTGAAGCACGAGACTAGAAGTACAGCAGTGCCTCCCCTGGGCCTCCCGCTTGCTGACTGCACATCTTAGGATTTGTCAGCCTCGAGAACCACACGTGGCAATATATTACGGTAGGTCTCCCTGACTCTGTCTCTATTCTGACACTATCTCTATCTATCTCTCTGTCTCCATGGACACACACCTTGAAAAGACCATGTGCAGGTGCCCTAGGAAGGCAGCTGTCTGAAGATCTGCCCACCATCTGGTATTGGGTATCCAAAACGTCCGCTAGAGCCATCCCCTCTTCTCCAGGAAATATTACCAGCAGTGTAGACAGGTCGAGAATCCCAGAAGGTCTCTTTCAGATATTCTGCATTCAAACTCAAAGCCAGTGTTTAATCTCCAGACACTTCAAATTCATGGCTCTGTAGCTCTCAGACTCAGCGTCTATCAGACGATTGCCAGGAAGAAAATCTTCACTAGAAATCAAATTGGGTATAAGCTTGGTCTCAGACCTCTGACCTCCAGAACTATGACATAATAATATCTGTCAATGAAAATTAATCAACCGTCAGTTTATGAAAGAGTGGAAAAGTTTATTCAAGCCAAATTTGAGGATATAGCATCTCAGAAAACTCTGAGAACTGTCCTGCCCTTGGAAGTCCAGGCATAGTTCAATATGTTTTTGAGGCAGAAGTTCTGTACCTTAAATGAAATATCATTGACAGTTTACACAATCCAGATCTCAAGGCCATTGTGGCCTCTTACAAAATCAAGGAGGAATGTCGTCTTTTAAGGCGCTGTCTTGTTGGTGCTGGGAGAATGTTGCTCTTTATGGTTCAGCAGGTATTTCTGCTGATGGGGGAGAGGAGCTCCATGCATAATGCAGACACAGGATGTTCCATTCAAAGAGAGAGGAGGCCAAAGGGCAGAGAAGTGATTCTATCTTTAAATTGCTCTTGTCATAAAATATGATTTTTATTTTACAGTCTGTAGGTTAACCCTGCAGTCTATGGTGTTTTGTTATGGCAGGCTAAGACCAAAACAGATGAGATGGCTGTGGCAATTGTCTGATAGACTCTGAGTCTGAGAGCTGCAGAGCCTTGAATTTGCAATGCCTGGAGGTTAAACACTGGCTCTGAGTTTGAGTGCAGAATATTTGAAAGAGAGCTTCTGGGGTTGTAGACCTGTCTACACTGCTGTAACACTTCCTGGAGAAGAGAGAATAACTCTAACAGACATTTCTGATACCTGATATTAGATCTGAAGGTGGGCGACCGACTATGGAGTCAGACTCAGCTGTTATTCTTCCGTCGCTCAGTCGTGTCTGACTTTGCAACCCCGAGGACTGCAGCACGCCAGTGTCCTTCACCATCTCCCTGAGCTTGCTCAAGCTCATGTCCTTTGAGTCAGTGATGCTATCTAACTGTCTCATTCTTTGTTGTCCTCTTCTCCTCCTCCCTTCAGTCTTTCCCAGCATCAGAGTCTTCTCTAAGGAGTCAGATCTTTGCATCAGGTGGCAAAGTACTGGAGCTTCAGCATCAATCCTTCCAATCTTGGTACAGGGAGTATGTTGTATTTTTCATATTCTTCTAGAAAAAAAATCTGTAACATCTACTGGTTATTTTTTCTTGATATCACCTATTTTATAATGGAAATGAGAGGTCCCCTTGTTGCAAGAACTTTTATCTATTCCAGAGGCAAATCATTTACTGTAGGCATAGTGATGTTTGTGAATTACTTGTTCAAGATTTCTGTGATCTACTTGCTTAGGCTGTATCATTCTCACCTGTAGGCAAATTCCTGACCTCCAAAATAATATAAATTTCTTCAGATCCTCTGCTATCCTCTGACAGGTAGGTGATATGCACTTTTGGATTAAATAGAAAGAGATATTTTCTTTTTGTTTACACTCAAGCAGCATAAGAATAAATAGTGACTGTAACCAATTATTGCAATATCTTGGTTGTTTTCATCATTTTGGTGATGGCATTGCTTGATAACATTTGAAATGACAATAACTATTTTCAAAATATCATTTGATATATTTCAGCACTTTACTGACAGGGTATCTAACAATATCTATTTAACTTTGTAATTATATTTACTTACTTTTATAATTAAACAAGAAGATTTTAGAAAATGGGTTTAACCTTCAATTATTTAGGATAAAAAATGACAACTCCAATTACTGCATGTCAAAGTTCTGCTTATTTTTGTTTTTCTTCTTTTCATCATTTCTTAGAAGGGAAGCGCACTTCCAGTTACAGCCCATGCACTTCATTTTCCCTTTATTTATTGCAACAGGAGTATTTTTAAAGCCTCCACATTGTTAAAATTATCTTGTGCATGTAGAACCTTGGGTCTCAAAGGTAAATGTCAACGTTCTGTGCTTCCTGCTGTTTATTGCTAGAAAATAGTGCCCCCAAACCACATTGATTAATTTGTCAAATATTACCTGAAAGTCTTGATAAGACGTTGCCATAAATCCATTGAACTTTGACATATGAAATATCTGAGGAAGGACTCTTGGTAAATGGACTATTCTTCACAACCTAGAAAGTCCTCATAGGCTTTTGATATCTATTCATTATCTCTGAGCTCAGAGGAAGCACCCAGTCATCCAGGGCAGTTCTGTGGGCATCTGAGTTACTTGCAAGATGAGGGATGATCACTCCTCTGGGCTGCATAACGTAGCGCCTGATCTCTTGTGCTCCAGTGCCACCAAACTGTCTACCACTTCGGAGTCTTCTTGCCTCGAGAGTTCTATGGACAGAAGAGCCTGACTGGCAGTCCATGGATTGCAGAGAGTCAGACACAACTGAGCGTCTGTGGCACACGCAGGGTTCACTGGTGGCTCAGACCGTGAAGAATTTGCCTGCAATATGGGAGGCCCAGGTTCCATCCTTGGGTTGGGGAGATTCCCTGGGAAAGGGGATGGCTACTCACTGCAGTATTCTTGCCTGGAGAATACCACGGACAGAGGAGCCTGTCGGGCCATAGTCTATGGGGTCGCAAAGAGTCAGATAAGACTGAGGGACTAAAAATTTGAAAAGTTAGAAAAAACAAGATTGAAAAGACCCCACAAATGCTTTCTCACTGCTCTAGTCACAGTGGGCTTGGCCGCGTTGGATCCAATGTAAACAATAATTACCCAAGAACAACGATACATCTCACCTACAGTCCAGAAACCGGCCAGCAAGAATGGATGCAAGAGACAACGTTTCACGTCCTGAAGTCTCATGAGATTAGCAAACAGATAAAGAAATCTGAGGTGAAACACTCCAAGGCTGGTGAAACACTTGAGAAAATTTGTTCATTCACCGAGCTAGCATCAAGGAAATCTTCACTTCATGTAATGTGTCTTGCAAGGATACTCAGGAGTGCACAGCATGTCAGACTGGCTCCTGTGTGCAGGGCAAGAAGACAGAACAAGATGCAGGACTTGCTTACATGAACTTCTTAAAGCACAGTGGCAGACAGGTCAGCGGTCGTCTGAGTCCAACACGGAAATGAGAGTCAACTCCAAAGTGACACAAGGGCCCATTTTGGAGCAATGGAAATAAATCATAGCCTGATGGATCGTGGTGACCAAAAATCATATATGGTAGTCAGGACTGACTGCATCTTTCCCCTAAAATTGATGGGTTTTTAATATATCCATATTATACCTCAATAAAGATGACTAAGGGGAAAAAAGATTGAAAATCAACTAGTCAACAATAGACTTACTTTTTTTCCCCACTCAGAAATGAGAAGGAAAACACATACTACATTTTGGAAACTGAAAGTGAAGTCCCTTAGTCTTGTCTGACTCTTTGGGACCCCATGGACTGTAGCCTATCAGGATCCTCCGTCTGTGGGATTTTCCAGGCAAGAGTGCTAGAGTGGATTGCCATTTCAATTTCTCCAGGGGATCTTCTCGACATTTTGGAACCTCCTACCAATTTACCTTGCATATATTTCTTATTAGGAGAAAACTACACTTAAAATTTAGGAAAATGCAGGACTATAAGGAAATGCAAAATTGTATTTTACGTGGGTGGCTGAAAATGGGTTCATGGCATGACTGTGGGCGCTTTCATGATTGGGAGTTTGTGTTATTTCTCAAAGAAAAGGTAAGAGCCTCTCCCCAGATCTGTCCAGGAGGAGGGCGTGAAGCCTACTCATGATGCCAATGATATTTGATCGAAGTGACAGGTGCTTTGGCTTCTCAAGCTGAAGAGGATAAGAAATGTGATTCTTAGGACAGCTTCTAATGATAACTTAGGGTTTCCCCTGGTATCTCAGCTGGTAGAGTGTCCACCTACAATACAAGAGACCCTGGTTCAATCCCTGAGTAGAAAAGATACTCTGAAAAAGGAATGGGCTACTCACTCTAGTATTCTTGAGAGACCCTGGCTCGATTCCAGAGTTTGGAAGATCCACTGGAGAAGGGATAGACTACCCATGCCAGTATTCTTGGGATTCCCTAATGGCTCAATAGGTAAAGAATCTACCTGCAATGCAGGAGACTTAGGTTCAAACCCTGGTTGGGAAGATCTTCTGGAACCCCACTCCAGGGTTCTTGCCTGGAGAATCCCATGGACAGAGGAGCCTGGTGGACTGCGGTCCATGGGGTCGCAAACAGTCCATCGAGAGTGTTACACGTGCCAATGCCAGCCCCCAGTGTACCCCTCCCCCACTTGGTGCCCATACGTTTGTTCTCTTTATCTGAGTCTCTATCTCTACTTTGTAAGTGAATATTTGTTTTGGGAATAGACAGTGTGAGTTACAACCCAGTGCTCTCCAATTCTGATGATGTTTTTCCTGCAGAAAAGATGAATAAAGAGCTCTGAATCATCAACACTAGATTTTTACAAGATGTCACAGGAAGCTCTGTTTTTGACTCAACGACAAGCCTTTAGCAAATGGTAATGGCTCCTAAGCTCTAAGGCTACCAGAATTTGAGTTTGCTCGAAACAAAACAAAAATATGTATTTCACGGGCCCCCTTGGCCTTACCACACACCTAGGGTTAAAGTGGACCTGGAAATGCTCACCCTGCTGGTCTCTGAATCTCCGCCTTTATGTTGACTTACAACCTGCAACCTTCAACAATCAATAGTATGTTTGTTTTCATATGTTTCTGTCATAGGATTGAAACAACTAAGTGTTTATCCTCTCTGAAATCATATACCTGTGACTTTATGTCAGGAGAAAGCAGCTAATTCAAGCAGGACAAAGGCACTGTTTCCACATCAAGGTATTAAGAAGGGAGAGTCATAGACTAATAGACTAATAGCAGAACCTTGGGAGGCGCAGAGATTCATTCATCGTTTGGAGAAGTCTTAATTGACGGGTCTGCCAACACTGAGACTTCTTTGAAGGTCATAAACAAGAAAATATTCTAGAAAGCAATAATCCACCAGCTTCCTAGTGTAACATCGAAGTGTCCCGACTGAAGTGGCATGTCATCAAAAATCATTTCTAATTATTTTAAGTAATATTTAGATCAATTCATCGTAATCTCATTAGCTTGAATGTTTATGTCTGTATTAGATTACTTTCATGTTTGTTTAAGCTCTTTTGCTTTTTAAAGTGTCTCTTTCAAAGACAAATTGAGCCTGGTTAAAATAGTCAATGGCTTCTAGGGTTCAGCCTTTGCAGGTGCCAGACCCCAGCCAGGACTTCCTACTTCTTTCTAGAGGAGGAGCTGTCCCTGCAAGTGGCTGAGGCCCACAAGAGCCTCTCTGCCCACGCCCAAGCCCCTTAAATGAAGACACCTCCCATAAAGATAAAGGGTGTGTGACTACAAGTCCCATGACTGCTGAGAGGACTTTGTCTAAAGGTCTTTTATTTGGGGAATGATAGAGTATCCCTTTCAACTTAAGCGCTCACCCTCAAATGTTCCTACTGTGCAGAAACATGCTCAGATGTTAAAGAATCTGCCTGAAATGCAGACCAGGTTCCAACCCTGGGCTGGGAAGATCCCTTGGAGAAGGGAATGGCTACCCACTCCAGTCTTCTTGCCTGGAGAATTCCATGGACAAAGGAGCTTGGCAGGCTACAGTCCATGGGGTAGCAAAGAGTTAGACACGACTGAGCAACTAACACTTTCACTGTATTTTTCCACTTTCACATGCAATTAAAATTTAAACAGTGAGAGTGTGGACAGTATAACTTAACACTAGTGTTTTAAAGAATAAGGATTTTTAGGAATGTGCTATTATATCCAGCTGATTTTCTGCCATTTTACATTTTTTCAAATTTATTTACAAATTAAAAATACCTCCAAGTTAGACTTGAACGCTAACTGAATTCCTATTATAAAGGCACCTAAAGCCACACAGAGAAAAGAATGCATCCCTCATCTTGTTTTCTTATTTTATTTTGAACAGAATTTCAGTTGTATTGTGAACAGAATGAGTGGGTTGGCATTAGGGATTATACAACAACTGAATGATGCTGAACAAAATGAACAGAAGAGTCGTCAAATCTTAATTGCAGAAGTTGGTGGTACCCCCCAGGCCACACTGGAGGTGAGGATGGGGAAAGTGTAGGAACGTGATGTACTGTAGGAAGCTTCTTTATGTTGCCACTAAGAATGTGTGTGTGGGGCTGGGGTTGTTTTGATTTTTGTTGTTTGTATGTCTTTAGAAATCTGATTAGAGGTGAGAATTCCCCGGGAGGATAAACAAGCACCGTCCTTTGGGGGCCCCTGTCCCTGCAGTTGCCTGGGTGTGGTGGTGCCCTGCCCAAACCCCCAGAGCATGCTCAGGACAACAGCGCAGCTGAGGAGGGAGGCTGCCAGGGGCCCGGCAGCGGCCACCAGCAAGGCCCAGGGCCTGACGCCTTTCCTGCTCTGCCCCAGGAGCTGGAGGTGGTGGTAGGCTGGTTTCTGGGTCTACAAAGAGCTCCTGAAGCTGAAGTGGACGCTGGCCTTGGCGTGGGCCCTCCTGTCTACTGGAGTTAGGTCTTCCCTGAATAAAGTGTCACTTACAGTCCTGCAAGGGCCCCACCCCAGGGCCGAACCTGACGCCAGAGCCAGAACCACGGACTGTGGGCATAGGCAGATGCCTTCAGCGTCAGCGCCTTCCTCTCCCTGTCCTGTCCTTCACCGCTTGCTCAGATGGCCATTCCATGTCCACCAGGAATTGAAATGGTTTCAGTTATATCAACGGCACACTCCTTGAGTTTCCACCCAGGTAAACAAAACACAGAATTCAACGTGATTGACACCGAGGCCAAGTGTATTAGGATGGTCCTTCAGAAAAACTCTCTGCAGTGTCTTATCCCCAGGCTCACTATGGACAATTTAAGAGATTACAGCTACTTGTCCTCACAATGTGTGTTTTTGGTTCATTTTTGTTTCCTTTAAAGAGTGCATTTTCTTTTACAATATATAGCTCTTTGGCTCCCATTTTGAAAAGTAAGCACCATAAATCACTTGCCAACTCTTCAAGGAAAGATGTGTTCCTATCTAAAAATGCATATCCCCTATTTCCAGTCTCTTAAAATAAAAAAAAACCTTCCAAAGGAAATTACCTTGCATAGAGCAATTTCATGTCATGTAACTATGTGGTGACATGATGCTTTGAGAATCAGACCAATTTTAGGGATGTCTTTCTCACTGAAGGTGGAGAGGATACCAACTCAATGCCAAGGTCCTTCCAAGTGGCTTCCGGAGGGACAGAGACAGGACAGCAAAGGGAGCCGCAGCCAAGCGTGTCCAATCGCCACTCAGGTCGCTTGTCACCTCGAGAAGGTGCCGGCCATGCCCTGGGGCTCTGGGCGCAGCGGCTGCATTTTATAATTGTGCTAATCCCTTCTCCACCCGTCACTGCTACCGATTATGACTTTTTGAGGTGAGGAGACCTTGGGTTTTGCCTCAAGCTGGTCATTAAGTGTTGCTAATGATAGCTTTCCTGAGGGAATTGAAAATAACAGGATGGGATTTCGTATAAATACGATGTGTCAGAAGCTGGCCCCACCAAGCGTCATCGTTGAGATGGCATAACCTGTATTGCAGGAGAAGTTTTGCCCTATTTTCAAACAGAGTAGAAAGGACTGATGTCCAGACACATGCTTCCCTCTGCCATTCTTGATCGAGGGCCCTCCAGCCAGGAAGGCGACCGTGCCCATGCTGCCTGATGAAGCGGGCCTTCTCTTCTTTGTTCAGGCCACGTGTCAGGAGTAGAGGCCTTCTGTTTGGAATTCAACCCCTCCCCATGGAGGCTCAGGCTCAATTAGCAAGTGGATAAGAATGAGAAAGGTGGCACTTCCCACATGGCATAGTGGTAAAGAACCCGCTGCCAGTGCAGGGCACTTAAGAGACGCAAATTCGATCCCTGCGTGAGCAAGACCCCCTGGAAGAGGGCACAGCAAACCCGCTAGTATTCCTGCCGGAGAATGCCATGGACAGAGGCACCTGATGGGCACAGTCCACGGGCTCGCAAAGAGCCAGACACTACTGAAGTGACTTACACAAGAATGAGAAATAGAGACTGGGGAGAGGCAGTGCTCAAAATAAATCCTCTGGGATTCTGGTTGAGCACCCCTGCTTCTGAGTAGAAGACTACAGATGCTTTTTTTAAGAATTATGATTTAAAAAGAATCTGCATTGGCAAGGAAAAACATTATCTTAAGCCTCTTTTCTTTCTTTCTTTAAAAATTTTGAAGAAATTTATTTTTCCTTCTTTTAAAATTTTGTTGGAATATAGTTGATTTATAATAATGTGTTAGTTTCAGGTGTACAACAAAGTGATTCAGCTGTATTTATACATATATTCACCCTGAGCCTTATTTTGGGCTTCCCTGGAGGCTCAGACAGTAAAGAATCCACCTGTGATGTGGGAAACCTGGGTTCGACCCCTGGGTCAGGAAGATCCCCTGGAGGAGGGCATACAACCCACTCCAGTGTTCTTGCCTGGAGAGCCCCATGGCCAGAGGAGCCTGCGGGCCACATCCATGTGGTCACAGAGAGTCGGACACGACTGAGTGACTAAGCACAGGCCTTATTTTAGCTGACTCTCTCACAAAACCTCATGTGATGCTCAAACAAGGCAGAGACGAGCAGGAACCAGGCGACAGGCGGCTCTGAGAGGGGGAGCTGAGGATCTCAATGTCAGCCCCTTATTTGCTTGCAAGAGTTTCCATCATCTGAGGTCTCATCTTTCACTAGAATGCACAATGATCTGTAGCAACACGTGTGCACAGATGATATTTGTGACCTTGTGCAGGTCGCACAGGCTCTCTGAGTATCAGTTTCCTGATTATCAATATGTGAAACTAGGAAATTCTAGTTCCTTTACAAGGATCTGCTTGTGTGTGTGTTAGTCACTCAGTCGTGTCTGACTCTTTGTGACCCCCATGGACTGTAGCCCGCCAGGCTCCTCTGTCCATGAAATTCTCCAGGCAAGGATATTGGAGTGGATGGCTATTCCCTTGGATCTTCCCAACCCAAGGATATAACCCAGGTCTCCCGCACTACAGACAGATTCTTTACCATCTGAGCCCCCGGGGAAGCCCTGAAGTAATGACTGTAGAAAAGCCTAGCCTAGTGCTCAGCTCGTGGCAACCTACCCAGTTAGGTTAGTTAAACAGGATTCAGTCCATTCCAGTTTCGTTAAAGTATTTGAAGTACTGAGGCAGAATTTGTTCATTCCTTTAAACATTTTTAAACTTTAATAAGTGCGCTTGCTCTTATTAAACAAGCTGGAGTCATGTGACTACATGCATTTCTTAGTGTGAAGCAGCCCCCGTCACACCCTGACCCCAGTCTCCAAGGTGTGGTGAGACTCAGCATGTTCTGGCCACCCCTCACCCCGCCTCTGAGGGCACGTCAGGGTTTGCCTGCCTCTGCAACAGCAGCTTCAGGTCAGGGCCACCCTGCCCCTGCAGGAGTGCTCCCTGCTTTCCAACGGTTCCTTCTCATTTCATTTACTTATCTATGTTTACAACAGCACTGCCTTTGTGATTGGGAATATTGAAAGCATTGGTGATGCTTGTATATTTACTTTCCAAAGAGGTATTTTGTAAATTGAATCAACTATCTGACTGCGTTATCCCAACCATGAACCACCTCAGAGTCCCATCTTTCTAACAGAGTTAGCTGCTACTGAGCTAATCTGCCTCTGTCTGGAGCCTCACAGTGTGGCCTTATTTGAAAATGTAATCAAGTTAAGAAAAGTCATGTTAGATTGGAAAAACTGAAAGTGGAAATGTGGCCACTCAGTCCTGTCTGACTCTTTGCAACCCCATGGACCGTAGCTCACATGGCTCCTCTATCCATGGGATTCTCCAGGCCAGAATGTTGGTGTGGGTGCCCCTCCCTGCCTTCTCCAGGGGATCTTCCTGACCCAGGGATCAAATCTGAGTCTCTCACACTGCAGGAAGATTCTTTACTGTCTCAGCCACCAAGGTCAGCCATAAATCTGATGGCGATGTCCTGGGGAAGAGGAGAGGACCCAGAGAGATAATCCCAGAGACACAGAGGGGTGACAGGTCATGCAAAGACAGACGTAGAGATGGGTAAGATGCAGCCCAGCCTAGGATGCCCCAGAGCCTGGGAGAGGCCAGACAAGACGCTTCCGTAGACCCTTTGGAGGGACTGTGGTCCTGCTGATACCTTGATGTCAGGCTTCTGGCCTCCAGACTGTGAGATGATAACTTCCTGTCACTTTCAGCTATTCTGCTTGCAGCCAGGAACTAACACTGCCTCCAACTTCCATTCCCTCCTGCAGAGCCCTGACACTTTGAGGGCATGGGTTTTATCCAGCAGTTATGATTCCTGTGTGTAAGCCCCTCTCTGTCACCCTCCCAGAGTAGCATCAACATTTCTCAGCCTCAAACTACATGAATAAAAATGAGCAATTAAAAAATGGGTATATTAATGTAGCATACTACTAATAAATACACAATACTCTATGAATAGATGCATTTATACGTGCTACTGTGGTAATACGCACTCTCTGGAAATCATTTTTATGTTAAAAGAGATGGCAAAATATCTTTGATGATTTCTGCAAGTAATTCAATAAACATTTAATTTTCACTTTTTTTTGCTACTTTTGAAAACTGTTTCATGTGAATTTGATATCAAAGTATTTTTAAGGTAAAAAAAAATGAGGTTGCTATTAGAGAAGACATGAGAAATGCCAGCTAAAAGCACAATTACAAATTCATTTTTAATTTGGAGGGGGTAGTATCTTCATTCTGTCTCTGGGTTGAAGCTTTGTGTCTTCCCAAAATTCATATGTTGAAACTTAACCTCCGCGTGATGGTGTTTGGAAGCGGGGCCATTAGGAGGGGATTAGTGCCATGATGATGGAGCCATCAGGATGGTACTGGTGCCCCAGAGACCCCAGAGCGCTCGCTTGCCCCTTGGGCCCTGTGAGCACACGGCAAGAAGACAGCCGTCCGTGAACCAGAAGTGGCTTTCTCACCAGACACCTAACATGCCAGCTCCTTGATCTTGAACTTTCCATTTCCAAAACTGTGAGAAATAAAAGTTCTGCTGTTTGTAAGCCAACATGTCTGGGGGATTCTGTTACAGTGGCTCAAATGGACTTGAATGGTCAGTAAATCAAGCTCAAAGGTCAAAATGGAAACTTGGTCAAAAGCTCTGCAGCACCAACTCAGGCCAGATGGATGGCCACGGCCCGCTGCAGTGCCTCCATCCTGACGCCCACGTGAGCGCACACGGGAGGGCCCCGCCAGGGCAAGGATGCAGCGGAGGGAGGCATCGGAGGCAGGTGAGAACCGGGGCTTGTCTGCCAACATGCCTCTCCTCCTGTGTCTCTGGCTCCTCTCAGTGTGGGTCCTTCCCTTCCCGGGTCTTTCCCAAGGCCACTCGACTTTGACTCATCTGAGTCTGCCCTGTCCACCTCCTTTCCTAGCTCCAGCTGAGGACAGAGGCTTCTTGGACAAGGTCAGGGACCGGAACAGCATGGCAGCCCTGTTGGAGCCAGTCCAGGCCAGCTTCTTAGAAAGCCCACAGGTTCTCCCAAAAAACAGTGCAAGACCCCACTGTGGGCAGACGCTTGCGGTTCAGAGCGGAATCCCATCCCCTTTTCTGTGATCCTTGTATGTGAACAGTAAAGGAACAAGAAAATAGTTTCAAAAGCACTATTTTCACATCTCAACAATGTATTGACTTTGTGCTTTCTCTTCCAGCCTGTGCCTACACATGTGCAGATACACTGCGAAAGTGTGATCAGAGTACATACATTTCTGCATTCTGAAATTTTTTTACTTAACAGGAGCATTGTTCTCTAGGGCTATGTAATTTTGTACACATATTTTTAAATGACTGTAATATTTCTTCCAATGAATGTATTGGAATTCATCCTTTTCTCTACTCATAGACATTTAAATAGCTTTTCCTCAAATACTTAATAAGCTTGCTTTATATGATCCTTTTGGGTCTAGACTATGAAAAATTAAGTATACACCTTTAAAACTGATTTTGAATGCAGCAATTTACAGTTTCTGTTATTTGTTCTAGTGAAAATAGGGCAAGGCACACATTCCCACCTGTGGGGTGACACGTCTGTTGGTATGTGGTCGCCCTGTTCCTGAGCACACATCCCTCAGAGTGAGGTTTCTAAAGTTAAGGGGTCCAGCCCTCCTTTTGTCTTCTCACGCGCTGTGTCAGGGTCTGCAAGTCTTCCCCATCAATATTCGGGGACAATGGGGTGCACGGTGAGGCATCTTTCTGTGCTTTTAAAATACTCCTTTCCTAGGAAAATATGAAGTTAATTATTGCACAAGTAAAACATAGCTTAAATAATAACACTCAGTTTCTTTGACATCGTGCCATACCATATCCATCCTACATTCTGTGAGTAAGAAATAGCATCTCAGAGAAATTAGTAAGAGTCTCGAATTCCTGTAGCTTCTTGGCGATCGAAGAACATGATGACGGATGGAAACCACCACAGATAAGCAGAGACTTACTGGAAAGAACAGCTTAAACACCTTCTCTGTCCTGAATTAGCTGTAGCCTCCTGAGAATAAAATCTGAAAACGCTTCTGGCTCATGGAAACATCTGCTTGTGTAGAGCACCAGGCAGGAAGAATGAATGCTATGTCAGGCTGTGTGAAGAGGGTAGAAAAAATGCAGAGACGATATAAAGTCATCAAAGCAAAGACTTGGCTATAATTTTTTGTGAAGCCCAAGAGAAAAAACATTAAAAGGGAGAGGAAACTGATGATGAACAACATCAGTTGTTGTTCAGTGGCTAAGTCATATCCAACTCTTTGCGACCCCATGGATTGCAGCATGCCAGGCTCCCCTGTCCTTCACCACCTCCGGGAGTTTGCTCAGATTCATGCCCTTGAGGGTCAGTGGGCTATGCACATGCTGGATGGCCGTGCAGAGGCTAGAGGAATAAGCAGAAGAGTTTTCTCCTTTCACTTCCTACAAATGGATAATATGATGCAGGGCACGCGGAATGGTGACTGCCAGCTTGAGTCATCCTCATTCAGGAAATAAATGCAGGGAACTGCACATGCCTGTGAGATCCCAGGTAAGAGATACTTCAGACTAGAGGCTGTGAGGGTTTCCTTCTAAGGAAACTGGCTTAGTTTCTGCAGGTGGTGAGCCGCCCAAGTGGGAACCAAGTATCCAGGAAGGAGTCTCAAGGGTTTCCCACCAACACAGCTGGCCTAAGCCTCATGCCGAAGCCGTGGACAATTTCATTCCATGTTTATGCTCCCTCTGCAAGCCAAACTGCCCCGTCCTGAATGTGTCTCCACCATATCTGCTTGACGCACTTGATTCCGTAGCCACTCCAAGCAAGGTTAGCTCTAACTACCTAGAAATATTGAAAAGTGAGTGTACTCATGTCATCAGTTGCCATGTCTATTGAGAAGACCCCAAAGATTTTATACATGCATGAATGGCTGTTCTGATTCTTCTTTTATGGCACTATCTCAGTTTTCATTCAGTGATATGAACCCTCCAAGGAGGGCTGACAAAGGAGCTATCAACATAGCACTTCCATCTCGAACTTACTATAAATAAACTCTCTTCTTTGAAACAAATTAGAAGTGCTGTAAAAGTGACTTGTTGACTGCTCTTTACTGAAATGAAACTTCACTGAATTTCATGCTAAGGGGGTAGTATCTTCATTCTGTCTCTGGGTTGAAGCTTTGTGTCTTCCCAAAATTCATATGTTGAAACTTAACCTCCGTGTGATGGTGTTTGGAAGCGGGGCCATTAGGAGGGGATTAGTGCCATGATGATGGAGCCATCAGGATGGTACTGGTGCCCCAGAGACCCCAGAGCGCTCGCTTGCCCCTTGGGCCCTGTGAGCACACGGCAAGAAGACAGCCGTCCGTGAACCAGAAGTGGCTTTCTCACCAGACACCTAACATGCCAGCTCCTTGATCTTGAACTTTCCATTTCCAAAACTGTGAGAAATAAAAGTTCTGCTGTTTGTAAGCCAACATGTCTGGGGGATTCTGTTACAGTGGCTCAAATGGACTTGAATGGTCAGTAAATCAAGCTCAAAGGTCAAAATGGAAACTTGGTCAAAAGCTCTGCAGCACCAACTCAGGCCAGATGGATGGCCACGGCCCGCTGCAGTGCCTCCATCCTGACGCCCACGTGAGCGCACACGGGAGGGCCCCGCCAGGGCAAGGATGCAGCGGAGGGAGGCATCGGAGGCAGGTGAGAACCGGGGCTTGTCTGCCAACATGCCTCTCCTCCTGTGTCTCTGGCTCCTCTCAGTGTGGGTCCTTCCCTTCCCGGGTCTTTCCCAAGGCCACTCGACTTTGACTCTTCTGAGTCTGCCCTGTCCACCTCCTTTCCTAGCTCCAGCTGAGGACAGAGGCTTCTTGGACAAGGTCAGGGACCGGAACAGCATGGCAGCCCTGTTGGAGCCAGTCCAGGCCAGCTTCTTAGAAAGCCCACAGGTTCTCCCAAAAAACAGTGCAAGACCCCACTGTGGGCAGACGCTTGCGGTTCAGAGCGGAATCCCATCCCCTTTTCTGTGATCCTTGTATGTGAACAGTAAAGGAACAAGAAAATAGTTTCAAAAGCACTATTTTCACATCTCAACAATGTATTGACTTTGTGCTTTCTCTTCCAGCCTGTGCCTACACATGTGCAGATACACTGCGAAAGTGTGATCAGAGTACATACATTTCTGCATTCTGAAATTTTTTTACTTAACAGGAGCATTGTTCTCTAGGGCTATGTAATTTTGTACACATATTTTTAAATGACTGTAATATTTCTTCCAATGAATGTATTGGAATTCATCCTTTTCTCTACTCATAGACATTTAAATAGCTTTTCCTCAAATACTTAATAAGCTTGCTTTATATGATCCTTTTGGGTCTAGACTATGAAAAATTAAGTATACACCTTTAAAACTGATTTTGAATGCAGCATTTTACAGTTTCTGTTATTTGTTCTAGTGAAAATAGGGCAAGGCACACATTCCCACCTGTGGGGTGACACGTCTGTTGGTATGTGGTCGCCCTGTTCCTGAGCACACATCCCTCAGAGTGAGGTTTCTAAAGTTAAGGGGTCCAGCCCTCCTTTTGTCTTCTCACGCGCTGTGTCAGGGTCTGCAAGTCTTCCCCATCAATATTCGGGGACAATGGGGTGCACGGTGAGGCATCTTTCTGTGCTTTTAAAATACTCCTTTCCTAGGAAAATATGAAGTTAATTATTGCACAAGTAAAACATAGCTTAAATAATAACACTCAGTTTCTTTGACATCGTGCCATACCATATCCATCCTACATTCTGTGAGTAAGAAATAGCATCTCAGAGAAATTAGTAAGAGTCTCGAATTCCTGTAGCTTCTTGGCGATCGAAGAACATGATGACGGATGGAAACCACCACAGATAAGCAGAGACTTACTGGAAAGAACAGCTTAAACACCTTCTCTGTCCTGAATTAGCTGTAGCCTCCTGAGAATAAAATCTGAAAACGCTTCTGGCTCATGGAAACATCTGCTTGTGTAGAGCACCAGGCAGGAAGAATGAATGCTACGTCAGGCTGTGTGAAGAGGGTAGAAAAAATGCAGAGACGATATAAAGTCATCAAAGCAAAGACTTGGCTATAATTTTTTGTGAAGCCCAAGAGAAAAAACATTAAAAGGGAGAGGAAACTGATGATGAACAACATCAGTTGTTGTTCAGTGGCTAAGTCATATCCAACTCTTTGCGACCCCATGGATTGCAGCATGCCAGGCTCCCCTGTCCTTCACCACCTCCGGGAGTTTGCTCAGATTCATGCCCTTGAGGGTCAGTGGGCTATGCACATGCTGGATGGCCGTGCAGAGGCTAGAGGAATAAGCAGAAGAGTTTTCTCCTTTCACTTCCTACAAATGGATAATATGATGCAGGGCACGCAGAATGGTGACTGCCAGCTTGAGTCATCCTCATTCAGGAAATAAATGCAGGGAACTGCACATGCCTGTGAGATCCCAGGTAAGAGATACTTCAGACCAGAGGCTGTGAGGGTTTCCTTCTAAGGAAACTGGCTTAGTTTCTGCAGGTGGTGAGCCGCCCAAGTGGGAACCAAGTATCCAGGAAGGAGTCTCAAGGGTTTCCCACCAACACAGCTGGCCTAAGCCTCATGCCGAAGCCGTGGACAATTTCATTCCATGTTTATGCTCCCTCTGCAAGCCAAACTGCCCCGTCCTGAATGTGTCTCCACCATATCTGCTTGACGCACTTGATTCCGTAGCCACTCCAAGCA
Organism: Litocranius walleri; assembly: GCA_006410535.1. Lineage (NCBI taxonomy): Eukaryota > Metazoa > Chordata > Mammalia > Artiodactyla > Bovidae > Litocranius > Litocranius walleri. The sequence goes on from SJYG01000068.1 coordinate 4,207,401, forward strand.
AGGTTAGCTCTAACTACCTAGAAATATTGAAAAGTGAGTGTACTCATGTCATCAGTTGCCATGTCTATTGAGAAGACCCCAAAGATTTTATACATGCATGAATGGCTGTTCTGATTCTTCTTTTATGGCACTATCTCAGTTTTCATTCAGTGATATGAACCCTCCAAGGAGGGCTGACAAAGGAGCTATCAACATAGCACTTCCATCTCGAACTTACTATAAATAAACTCTCTTCTTTGAAACAAATTAGAAGTGCTGTAAAAGTGACTTGTTGACTGCTCTTTACTGAAATGAAACTTCACTGAATTTCATGCTGTGTCTCAGTTTGGGAGAAGCAGCCTCAGTCAGACAGTGCATATAAAACCAGGCCCCTCCCATCCAGGCAGCCTGAGCAGTGCCTTGCTGGATGACCATGCTGTCCAGCTAGGTTCAGTTCAGTTCAGTTTTCTCACTCAGTTGTGTCCGACTCTTTGCGACCCCATGCACTGCAACACGCCAGGCCTCCCTGTCCCTCACCAGCTCCTGGAGTTTACTCAAACTCATGTCCATTGAGTCGGTGATGCCATCCAACCATCTCATCCTCTGTCGTCCCCTTCTCCTCCTGCCTTCAATCTTTCCCAGCATCAGGGTCTTTTCCAATGAGTCAGCTCTTCACATCAGGTGGCCAAAGTATTGGAGCTTCAGATTCAATATTAGTCTTTTCAATCAGAAGGTCCCCATTCCAGCCTTGAATCCCAGTTAAACTTGCCCTCCAGATCCCACCTTCATCTTCTTTATGCTCCTTCAGGTTTGATCATTTGTATTAGCTGCTGATGCAGAGAAACCCGGTGGGTTGCAGCGCATAGGGCAACAAAGAGCTGGACACGGCTGGAGTGACAGCGTGCACACGTGCTGATGCTTTGTCATTTACTCCTTCGGTGGATTGAACTACGGCTCCCACTCTCCTCCCCTCCCTCTGTCTAGGGCACTGTGCAGCATCCTCTGACCACAGACCCTGGTTCAGCCGGCCATTCCTGAACCTAACTTGGGCTCTAAAATCACTGCAGATGGTGACTGCAGTCATGAAATTGCAAGATGTTTGCTCCTTGGAAGGAGTGACTTTGGAGTCCAAGAAAAGAAAATGTGTCACTACCTCCACTTCTTCCCCTTCTGAAGATTTGCCATGTAGTGATGGGAGTGGATGCCGTGATCTTAGTTTTTCGATGGGTGAATTTTCAGCCAGACTTTTATGGAGCATCATGGAATAGATGTACCCGAGTGTGCCTACTAATTCAGTGAGGCCAAGAGACAGGCAGAGCAGACAAAGCAGCCAGATCCAGCTGGGATTAGTGAGATTAGTGAGTCCCTTCTGGATACACATCTGTAGGTGAATCCAGCCAAGACCAGCCAAGACCAGCCAATTCCCAGGATTATCACTTGAGCTTGAGCCCAGATATGACCAGAAAGACTGCCCACTGAGACCAGCACACATCCATGATCCCTTGTGCTCCTGGGCTTGTAACTCATACCTAGGTTTTTTTTTTTTAATTACAGAACCTTGGAGGAGGCTGGTTATACAGCCAGAGCTGATTAGTTTGCTGATTTATTTTTTGTCTTTTTCTTTCTTCTCTAGAGGAAGAGAAAGTAGAATTTCTTTTCTGCTTTCTTTACTTCTTTCCTTGACTAACACCTAGAGAAATGCCTGGCCCTTAGTAAGGACTCAGAAAATATTTTTTGAACAACAGCATCAATCAATCACCAAATTAGATTTGGCCGTCAGATAGCTCAGAGCTTACACTTCGTTGTGCTCACTGCTTGGAGCAGGAGTTGGAAGACTTTTTCAGTGAAAGCCAAATAATATACATCTTAGGCTTTGCAGCCTTAGATTCTTTTTTTCTTATTTCTTTACAACATTTAAAGATGTAAAAATCACTTTTCATCCTAGAGGCGTAGGAAAACAGGTGCACTTTTCTATCCCTGCCTACAGAACATTCCTTCCTGTGGATATCTTGGCGTCACAGGTCAGATGGCTCTGATGCACCCAATCTGTGATCGGAGCCCTCTCTCTTGGAACTCATCATTAGATTAATTTAATTAAATTTATAGACTAGGTGGAGGGAGTGACTTCTCCACTTGTACTGAGATTCCTTCCCAGTTGCACCCCAGGAGGAGGGATTTTCTTGAGCAGCTGTGTTACTTTAGCTCATGGACGTGAATAATGGGAAACTCATATTTCCATCTCTTCAAGACCAGTGTTTTTGGCCCATTGCAAAATCAAGACCCTGGTTATGCAAATTGAGTCCTTTTGCACTTATTTTACAATTCTCATTGTTGTTGATGGTGGCTATGGTGTTTTGTGGTTTCTTTTTGCTCATTTTTTTTGTTTTGCTTTGCCTTTCATTCTTTTCGGAAGAGGAGAGATGTACGCTAGACTTTTAAAACATGGTATTTCCAAATTAAGATGGTAATCAAACTGTTTATATACTTCCCAGTTTTAAAAATGAATCCTAGAATGTTATTCTACCACAAGGAACTAGTCACTGAAAAATAGCAACTTATATTTATTTTTTCACTCAATTGTCTATTTATGTTAAATGAATTCCACCTGTTATAGACAGAGAGAGACTCACAGATGGACACATTGCTCTTACAAAACCCACACACTCAATGTAAGAAGGGTTTATGGTTGTATTATGGGGATTTGCTTTTTGCACATGTAGAGTGTCCCTGTGGCAAGGCCAGTTCTCTCACTATTATTCGTAAAGGCTAGTACTTGCCCACCTGTAGAGTCATCACTCACCTAAATGTTTTTCCACTGGAGTAAAACTACAGGATGTCAGGTCTTTCCTAAAACCTAGAATCATCCTTGATAAAACATTAGATACTCAATAGAAATCTGTTCAATTAATTTAACATCAAAAACTCAATTTTCCTGAAAAGATTGTTGTATCAGAAGATCTTATGTTTTCATCACATTCTGGTTTTCTTAGGTGAGTAGGAGCTAGACCGGGACTTGTTCACATTATGATTATTGGAGCATAGCTGCTTCACAACGGCGGGCTAGTTTCTGCTGTGCCGCACGGGGGATCCGCTATGCATGTCCATCAGCGATGCATGCACACACGTATCTCCCCATTTGGGGGTTTCCTCCCCATTCAGGTCACCGCCGAGCATTCAGGAGAGTTCCCCGTGCTATAGAGTAAGTCAGTCCTTGCTAGTGGCCAAGCTTCCATGCTGATGGTTGGAGGGAGGGCTGCTCCCCTGGAGCCAGACGCCCCCGCTGCTGGTCTCCTTCCGTCCCACACCCGGCGTGGTCTCTGCCCCTGGCCCGTCCTCAGCCCTGCCCACCCAACCCTGGCTCACTGGGCCCAGTTCCCTCGGGCCTCCTTTGCCTCTGGCTTCCGGGCACTGGCTGAACACTGCAGGGAAGGAGGAGGCAACAAGTCAGAGTGCTTCTTCTCTCTCTGTTTGCGTCAGGAAGTTTCTTCCACCCCTGGTGTCTTCCTCGCTGGCCCTGATGCCTCTGGGCAGCCCCCGCAACAGCCAGAGCTCTGTCGTCCACTTTTGGTGCGCAGATCACCCTCACCCCAGGGGTAGCAAAGCACCTTGCCACAGCCAATCTCTGGATTAGCTCAGAGTCTCTTACTTGGCTTCTCTGTTGTTTTCATCACCTGGAAACCAATTCCCTGCTTTAATTTCCCTCTTCCCTAAAACGGCCTCACATGCTGGTTGGACACTGACTGATATAAAGCAGTCGCCTGGCTGCTGCTAAGTTGCTCAGTCACATCCAACTCCCTGTAACCTCTGTACTGCAGCTCATCAGGGTCCCCCGTCCGAGGGCTTCTCCAGACAAGAATACTGGAGTGGGCTGCCATGCCCTCCTCCAGGGAGTCTTCCTGGATGGAACCCCTGTCTCTTTGCCTCTCCCACATCGGCAGGCAGGTTCTTTCCCACCAGTTAGTTTCTGTCTGAACCAGAGGTGGCTGAATTACGTCTGCCGCTCCCTGTCTGCTGAGCGGTCGAGCCAGTGCTTTGACTCAGGGCTGTCTCTGGGACTGACTTTCTACGGAGCTGACTGGCAGAGAGCTGCAAGTGTTCCTGATAACCTGGGTCTATCCTGGTTTTGCAGTGTCAGTTTTGAGTGTTCCTTACAATTTAACTGCCAACATGTGACCATCCTCTGGTGCCTGGAGCTGTAGACAGGAGACTGGGTGTTCTACCCTTGTTTCTTGGGGTCTGGCAGTGATGGTTCTAAACCAGTGTTGGATGGTTCAGTGGACTGACATTGACCTTCAAGAGGCAAACCACACCCAGTGACAAGGACTGCAATAAATATCAGTGACTAACGTAGCATCAGGCTGAGCAGGCCAGGACCTGGAAAGAAAACAATATGAAAGAAACATCTCTGGAAAGCATTCGGAGTATGCAATACCTAATCAGAACCATCGTGAAGAGTAGGTGTTTCCAGCTACCGATAATAACAGCAATATTTTCCATCATACTGAAGTCCATAACCACGCTATCAATTTTTTTTGAGAATTTCAAATTGAGTCATTATCTTAAAAAAAAAAATTCCTCATATACCTTGCACCTGGCAACTCCTTCAGAATATTTACTGTTTTGTCGGAACAAGTGAGCTAGTGCCGAAGGTCTCAGCATTTCACCTCTGAGGCCTCTGGGCTGTGTCGGAGTAAAAGCAATCAATATTGGTTAATAAGCCAGATCAGTGTTATTAGTATTCTTTACAGCCTTGGCATACTTCATTTTATGTACAGATTGCCTATGAAAACTTGGGCTTATATCTTGTCTAGACAATGCCTTACACGGCCATTCAAATTAATAATGTGCCAGAATTATCTTATGCTTAATGCAGCTGGCTCTATATTGACTCTGGAAATTAAATTTACTCCACAATGCTATTGACAGCTGGGTCTCTGGCATATTTAATGGATCTGAATGAAGATGGGGCTGTATCTTGTGCCTTCAAGCAAAATGTTGATAACTCATCAGTTTCATAAAAAGTGAGAAAGCGCTTTATCTACGAACACTCCATCCCTAGATAGATGGCGTCAACGGAGGAGGTGGCGGCAGTCGGCTCACCTCACGGCTGCAGAAGAGAACAAAGGAGCCGATCCCAGGAAGTCTGCAAAACAAGGGCTTGCAGAGTCATTAGGTGTACAGTCCAGGCACCAGTGTTTCACAGGAGTTGTTTCAGTCTCAAGGAGAAAAAAAAAATGTGTCCAGCAAATTTGATTTGAACATAATGAGAATTCTCATAAATGTGTATGTCCTAAGTGAGGCCTGGAAAGGTGGCTCTCCATGTTTTAACTGGTTGATTTCAGGCATGGTGGGTGTTTGTGGTGTGCTCTGCCCTGTATCATTTCTTCATTTCTCTAACTTGAGGGCATTACCTCTTAAGGGAAAATAGTGTGGACCATGAAGGAGATCCCTATGTGTAGACAGGTTTGATTTAACGAAACCTACTTGCCAACTAACCTTAGTACCTTTCCTTGGCCTCATCTCCAGAGGTCCCCAGTGTAAAAATGAATAAAAGGGAAGGACATGTAACTTGTTTAATTCTTAGAGCCTCGTTGTGTTATATAGTTAATTTTTAAAAAAAGCTCTCCCTATTTTGCACGCTTGTTGTTGTTCAGTGGCTAAGTCGTGTCCAGCTCTTTGTGACCCCATGGACTGTAGCACACCAAGCTTCCCTGTCCTTTATTATCTCCCGGAGTTGGTTCAAATTCATATGCACTGAAATGATGATGCTATCTAACCACCTCATCCTCTGCCGCCCTCTTCTCCTTTTGCCTTCAAACTTTCCTAGCATCAAGGTCTTTTCCCATTTCACTTTCACATTTTATGCACGGTTGTTTAGTTGCTAAGTCGTGTCTGACTCTTGTGACCCCATGAACTGTAGCCCACCAGGCTCCTCTGTCCTTGGGGTTTTCCAGGTAAGAATACTGGAGAAGGTATCCATTTCCTTCTCCAGGGGATCTTCCTGATCTGGGGATTGAAGCCGGGTCTCCTGCACTGCAGGCAGATTCTTTACTGACTGAGCTACCAGGGGATTCCATTTTATGCACAGTAATGTGTATGCTTCAATGCTACTTTCTCAGTTTGTCCCACCCCGGCCTTCCCACCCTGTATCCAAATTCTGTTCTCTATGTCATAGGCGGCAAATGGAAACTTTCTGTATAGCACAGGGAGCTAAATGCGGTGCTCCGTGACAACCTAGAGGAGTGGAATGGAGTGGGGGCAGGAGGTGAGATTCAAGAGGGAGGGGACATGTGCATACTTATGACTATTCATGCTGTGGATGGCAAAAGCCAACGCAATATTGTAAATCAATCATACTCCAATTAAAACTAAAATTTCAAAGTAGCTCTTCCTCTAGTATGTGTAAAGTAGTGTACTTCTGGGTCGTTTTAGGACAAGAATTGGTGTGTGTGTGAGGGTCCGGATTGTGCGTGAGAGCTGATTTATGGGTGAAAGCAGCTTGCCCTGTACCTCCGTTTCCCAAATCCAACCCCCAAAATATTTGATTGTGACACGACCATTTATGGCTAAAGTCTTCCTTCTTGTTCAATTGCAAAGGATCCTAAAATGAGCGCTGCCAAGCGTCATTCCTTGGGGTGAGGATTTATCAGCTCCTTTCCCACAGGATGTGCCGTTGCAGCTGCATCCTGGAGGAACAGGCTCTGAAAGCAGAGTTTGCTGGGGTGAGGGGTGAAGGTAGGGCAGAGGAGAATCAGCGCTGCCCAGGAGGGCAGACGTGGGTGCCAACCAGCCATGAGGCCCATCAGAGGAGGGCCCAGAGTCAGGGTATGTCTCTAACTGCCTGCGGATGGTGTGGTAACTGTGTGTGTTCCAGGACAAATGAGGAAGCCTGCTTCCCCAAAGAAGCATAACTAGGAGGAAGGAGGAAAGCCTGCTAAGAGCTGAGCCTGACGCAAGAGCTCTCTACCGTGCCACAGTCAAGGTCACCCAAGGGCCCCCTGCCCGTGTTTGGATGTGTGCGTCCTCAAGCCACCTCTCTCTCTAAGGGCACAGGGAGTGGTTGATGCTGTTTTTTCGGGGGTGAGGCTGCACAGCCCGGGGGTTGGGCGTCTGTGCACTGTGGCATCATGACATTCTGGAAACGGAGAAGCATCTTCTCTGTGATCTCATTTGATCCTTCTGACGTGGTAGGCAACTGGCAGATGATGTCCACTTTTGTAAAGTGATGTCCGCGTTTGTAAGTTTCCATAACAAAGCACCGCAGCTGGAGGGCTTAGAACAGCAGAGGTGTCTCCCCTCACAGCTCTGGAGGCAGAAGGCTGAGGTCAAGGTGCCAGCAGGGCTGCGCTCTCTTGGGGCGCCCTGGGCGCCTTTTCCAGCCTCTGATGATGGCGGGGACCCTGGGGTCCTTGGCTTGTGGCAGTGTAACCGCAGTCCTGCCACATTGTCCCGTGGCCTGGCTCCTGTGCGTCTAGGTCCACTTTTCTCTCTTCTGATCAGACCCCAGGCACTAGACCAAGGTCCACTCCGATCCAGTAGGATCTCATCTTAACTTGAAGGTGTCTGCAGAGGCCTGATTTCCCAGGAAGGTCTCTCTCTTACACACACACACACACACACACACACACACACACACACACACATGTTCTAGGACTGAGACTTCAGAGTATTTCTCTGGAGGAAAAATGGCAACCCACTCCTGGGTGTGTTCTTGCCTGGGAAATCCCATGGACAGAGGAGCCTGGTGGGCTACAGTCTGTAGGGTCACAAAGAGTCAGACATGACTTAGTGACTAAGCCACAGCAATATTCCTCTGGGGAAAACAATTCACCCTTTCCTGTGGTACCCTATGAGGCTGAGAGACATCAGAAAAGACCTGTTCACTTTCCTAACATAAATAGTTCATGCTATGCTTAATCCTCTCAAGATGGCTTTAGCTGCATCTCACAGATGCCAGTAGGTGTGTCTTCATCGTCATTTTCTTAAGACTTCCTGTTGATCCACAAATTATTATAAGTGTGTTGTTTCAAAATGAAGACTTCTCGAAAGGAGGTGATAGAAGAGGCATTTTATATATTGATGGCACATCTAATTGCCTGATACATTTTACATATCAGGCAGGTTACAGCCAGCTTGTTAGTGATGCAAAGCCTGACAGCATTTGTGAAAACCAGTCCAGGGGGCCAAGAGTAAAGCGTCCTTGTCGAAAAAGGAGCAGGTGGGTTAGAAGTGGAGAGATGTCCCTGCTGCAAGCCTGGGGGAAAACTCAAGGATCTGAGATTCCAAGTTCTCCTCTGGCTGTAAATATTCAGGAACAACAACTTCTTATATGGCTTATTTGTCTAATATTTCCATAGCCTGTGGTCATTTTATACTGGTTAGTCACCATGCCGACAGAACAGGCCCTTTGAAATATGATTTAATTAACGAGTTCCTGCCCCATTCTCTCATTCTCTTGTATTTGGTAGGTGTTTTGCATTTCCTTGCCAGTGTACATCATTCATCCAGCAATGAAAGTCTCTGTATTGTTCTTGGGGTGGGGAAATCAGGGAACACTCTAGTAAGTTAAGAAATAAACAGTAACATAACTCCGATTACAAAATTCAGTCAGTCTCCTGGACATCAAGAAAAGAAAACATCCTGGACAATAATGTTTTATTTTGACACAATGAGAAAGCTTTCAGCGCCAAATCAAGCAATGATCTGATATTGCCAGTGTTTTTTTTTTTTTTTAATCCCCACCCAGGGAAAAATCAGAAATAGAGCACTTTTGTAAAATAGAATCATCCATTGTTCCACTGCTGTCTTTCTTCTGACAAGATTTCACTAATCATTCAAAGTAGAAGATAGATTTCTCTAACATGCATTTTTAAACACTATTTTTATTGGGAGACTTTCTAGAAATAAGATTCCTTACATGTAATGTTGGTGCTATTAATAGACAATTAAGAATATCATGGGGATCCTTGTCTTAAAACATTCTTGCACCTTCCTTTTGTTTTTGCAATTATATACTTTGAGCATATATAAACAATTATACACTGAGCATATGAAAGTGAAAGTTGTGTCCAACTTTTTGTGACTCCATGGACTGTAGCCTTCAAGGTTCCTCTACCCATAGGATTATCAACCCTGAGTATTCATTGGAAGCACTGATGCTTGGGGTGAAGCTCCAATACTTTGGCCACCTGATTTGAAGAGCTAACTCACAGGAAAGACTCTGATGCTGGGAAAGATTGAAGGCAATAATAGGTGGACTGGGCAGCAGAGGATGAACTGATTAGGTAACATCACTGACTCAATGGACGAGAGTTTGAGCAAATTCTGGGAGATAGTTTAAGGCATAAGAGCCTGGTGTGCTGCAGTCCAGTGCAAAGAACTGTGGCTCAGCTGGTAAAGAATCTGCCCCCGATGTGGGAGACCTGGGTTTGATCCTTGGATTGGGAAGATCCCCTGGAGAAGGGAAAGGCTACCCATTCCAGTATTCTGGCCTGGAGAATTCCATGGACTATACAGTCCATGGGGTCACAAAGAGTTGGGTATGACTGAGTGACTTTCATTTTCACTTCAGTTAGTGAATGAACAACAGCAACAACAACCCTACCCTTCAGATATAGTTTTATTTCTGCGGTCCCAGTTTATTTTTTATATTATGCATATACACATATGGTGCTGCTGCTGCTGCTAAGTTGCTCAATCGTGTCCGACTCTGTGCGACCTCATAGATGGCAGCCTACCAGGCTCCTCTGTCCCTGGGATTTTCCAGGCAAGAGTACTGGAGTGGGGTGCCATCACCTTCTCCAATATACATATATAAAAGTATATAATTATAAATATAATGTGTGCATTGCCTCTGGAGAAGTTTAAATGAGAAAGCAGATGATTTGCTGACATAGCAGTAACTGTTTATTTTATTAGGAAATAACCAGGATTTGCCTTCTATAAATGGCAACGATCTAATCCAGAATTGTAGTGTGTAGCAAGTTATGATAGAAATATTTTCCTTATGTGAAACTCATGCTTCCACATTTTAACTTGTTTTTTATCTGGTCCATTATCCTTATGCAGGAATGGCATATGCCATCTTTATATACTACATATAGTCAAAGCTATGGTTTTCCAGTAGTCATGTATGGATATGAAAGTTGGACCATAACAAAGGCTGAGCACCAAATAATGGATGCTTTCAAACTGTGATGCCGGAGAAGAATCTTGAGAGTATCTTGGACAGCAAGGAGATCAAACCAGTCAATCCTAAAGCAAATCAACCCTGAATATTCATTGGAAGCACTAATGCTCAAGCTGAAGCTTCAGTTCCTTGGCCACCTGATGCAAAGAACTGACTCATGGAAAAGACCCTGAATCTGGGAAAGATTGAATACAGGGGGAGAAGGGGACAACAGAGGATGAGATGGTTGGATGGCGACTCAGTGGACATGAATTGGAGCAAGCTCCAGGAGACAGTGAAAGACAGGGAAGCCTGGTGTGCTGCAGTCCATGGGTTTTCAAAGAATCGGACACGACCGAGCTACTGAGCAACACCGACATGCTGCGTCAGCTACTTTAACAATGGCTTCCTGGTGAAATGCCCTCAGACCAGGCGGAGTAATATTGTGAAGGAAGCAGGGACTAGGATGTCAGGAAAACTCAGTTCCAACCTTGCCTATGACTTCTCCCAATTCATTTCCCTGGGCAAGTCCCAACATCTCTGGGATTCAGAGCTCTCATCTGCAAAACAATGGTAGTGCATGGGATATTCCTTGTATGAATGAGATGGGACCAAGAGTTGAAAACTGTTCAAACATTGTTAAAGGGCCAGATACACAAAAGGCATGTTGTCACTATTTGGCTTGGTGTGTATGCATGGTTTTAACAAGGAAAGCTCAGAAGGACCAATGCTTGCCCTGTACATGGGATCGAAGGGAGAGTGTGTAAAATCTGGCTGGAGGAAATGAGAACTCACTGACAGCTCCCTTCAAACTCTGCTCAGGGGCGGATCAAAGTTTTCTTCTGTTGGGAACTGTGAGCATTCTCCCCTTCATCTTCAGGGGCTTTCCTGTCCCAATAGTGAGCCCTGCCCACATGAAGGGGATGCCCGCTCTGAGGTATGTTAGCATGTCTGTGCCGTTATGTCATTTACATTGACCATATGTCGGCGGTATGTACCCAGGGGTTAGTCTTAGTACAAGAGGGTTACACATCAATGTTTCTGGAAAACACATAAGCAAAGAGGGTGTTCAAAGGGCATGCCTCAGTGAATGTGCATTCCCAGAGCTCGACTATAAAAAGATTTTCCGCACTTGGTCTTAATTTTCTGTTGATTTCTAAGCTCTAGCAAACCACAAACAGCTCTGTGGGCTTCTCCACCAAGCTGGTTTCACAGATGTCGCTGTAGCAGTCCCAAGTCGGAATTACATGCAACGAAAGAAGCAGCTAAGAGGAACTGTGGTGCGCAGTCCGAAGCTTTACACACCAGCCTCATGAGCTGGTGTGGAATGCCAGGGCCCTGTTAGTGATCAGAGTGAGCTACAGATATCACAGGCTCCACCCAGAGCACACATCACGGGAGAGATTTTGTTCTTTTGTCTCTCGCTTTTTTGTTCTTGTTGCTCTTACTACGTTTCTTTGCGAAGATTTCTTAGACAGCCAATGAAAAGAAAAATAATCAATTTTTCAACAGGGCACTCTAAGTACTAAAGTGTAACCTGCTCCTTTACTAAATTTTTAAGGCAATGCATTTCTGTATGCATTGTGGACTACCGATTGTCTGGGAGATTTGTTGTGTATCCCATCTGAACAGCATGACGGTTCTCCTCCTGGTCCCAAGAACTTCTCCATATGCAGAACAAACTTTTGCTCTTCCAAGGTTTGAAATGTAACCCTGAGCTGCTTTCTGCTTCACTTCAGGTAATGGTCGGGGAAAAGCTCCTAAAGTCATTTGCAAGACAGGAAAGACACGTGTGACTTTTCCAAAGAGGCCCTTCCCAGTGAGTCAAGTGTTACAATGTTCTGTAGCCATCATTCCGTCTGTAATTCAGCCCTGACTGTCTCAGGTAGGACCCAGACATCTACAGAATTAGCTGAGCAGCCCTGAGTGACCCCTGGATGCCTGGGGGCAATTTGGCCTTAAAGAACGCACTTTCACATCAAGTAAGTCAACAATACTTCCATAAATATTATGCAGATAATGAATGAGAAAATAATCTGATCCACCTGTGAGCACAAAGGGGAGACTCACTAGCACTGAGTGCACTTTATTAAAAAAGTCTATGGCTGGCACTGTCTCCTGTTTGGTCAACTCTGAGTTTCAGTTATGATGTCAGGATTTCCTCGCCTGCGATGCTCCATTTCTCAGCACCGTATTGAACGCTTCTCGCTCTCAGAGAAGCTCAGCAGACTCAGTTCATTGGTCCCTTCAGACCCAAATACATCATGAAGACTGATTACTAGTTTGCAATGATAGAAGCTAAATTGCCCTTCAGGTTTTGTCTTTTCCTTCCTTCCTTTCTTTTTCCTTTATTTCCCAGGAATCGTCTACAAGGGTCTCAGATGAGAACCAGAGTTAGTTCTTCATGCTGAGCTGCGGCTGGAGAAGACAGCGATTTTATAGCAAATCCAGGTTCAATGTCAACTCTACTCAACCAGCCCATCTCACAAACTACAACCATCCCAACTGAAGAAGGCTTTTGCTTTATTATTTATTAGTATATAATTCACTAACTTATTTACTATTTTGCTTTATTATGTTGGAAAAGAGTTTCCACGACTTTTGCCAAGAAAGTGGCAAAGGTAAAGACTGTATTTGGAAAAGACAAGAGATATTTTTTGCACATCATGGGTTTCCATGGAGCAAAGATTTTTTTTTTAATTTCTGGGAAAACATGCAATATTCACAAGTTCTAAGATGTTTCCCCTTCTACAGGCAAATGTTTAAGTGATGTTGGATTTAAAATTAAAATAAAAAATAGAGAGAGCAATAGAGAGGGAGGCCGAGGGAGTGAGATTGAAGGATTTATTAGCAGTGCTTAGAGAAGAAAGAGCAAATCACTATTTACTCCCTCTCTGACTTATATCCTGGTAGACCAACCTTCAGAAAGGAAAATGTTTTCCTTTATCTTTTGCATTTTATCCATTGATTAATTTGATTTAAACCCTTGCTTCCTTTCCCTGCTGCGCGCTTGCTTTTGTGTCCCGTAACGGCAGGATGCATCACTTTTCTGGGCGTCCTCTAGCTGTAGGCTATTCTGGTAATAGCCTGTGATGTTAGTAAATAAAGACAGTTTTATTTAGTCATATGGATTTTAAGGTCTTCTTAATCTTTCTGTCTCTCTTTTTCTTGGTTCTCATCAGTCAAAGAAAGCAGCTGGTATAGCTACTATCGATACTCTAATTTTACTGGTACCTCAAAGACCAAAATGTCTAAGTGTATCCTAGGATGTATACATCTCTGTGTTTTATCTTCCCTGGTTCACCTTTCTTTTGCCACTTTCTTGGTAGGTGAAAATCACCATGAACGTGAACTCCAACTAATGATCTGTATGCAACACCTACATACAGTCAGCAATTAGTATATAATCTATTATGACTCCCTCTGTACTTCTATTGGGGTGTGTGTGTTTTATAATCTAGAAGCCTGTTTCTTGTTGGTGGATTTCATGCATTTCAGTTTGCACAAACGAATACCTTGGCTTGGTTAGTATATTGGAAAATCACTAACTAATGATGTTTATGATCTGATCTGATGTGAATTAGTAAGTTTTGCAGAATTTGTGTATGTTGAATCTAGGAGAGCAAAATTTGGTACTAAGGTAGATATAAAATAGTTTGGAAGAAATGAATGAGATTCAAAGCTCCATGATTTAGAAAACTTTTTATTTGATTCAGATATATTAAGGATCTGTCTTCATGTTGCATCAAAGACATCCAGGTTAATTTGAAACAGAAAAGAAACACACGCATTCTATAAACTTGCATAGCAATGTTCACATAGAAATCAAGATTTCAATGTCAACTCATGTTCATTTTCTTAAAAAAAATAAAACTCTTGCTGCATGAAGTTAGGTGTTCAGGGGTGCGATCTTGGAATTTGTTGACTAGGCATCTCAGAAAGGGAGGCTTGGAGAAGGAAATGGCAACCCACTCCAGTATCCTTGCCTGGAGAATTCCATGGACAGAGGAGCCTGGTGGGCTGCAGTCCACAGGATAGCAAAGAGACAGACTGAGCAACTAATACACCTCTAAGGGAAGGAGAGGACGGTACAGCAGGGTGTGCCTTTGGGAGGCTGCTTCGGAGCCTTGCTAGAGGTTCCCTTGCTTACTTGCCTTTCACTCTGAGGATCTTCTTCTCTGCAACAAATGACCCTTGTTCCTTGGAATTTATATGAGCTTTATCAGAAATGTTATATAACAGAGTCATTTTTGACTCACCCACTCCTATCCCCAGTACTCAGTTTCTGTCCAGTGGCATGGGCTGGCCACCAGCATCTTTTACTGCCCAATGGATCTCATGAATAATTCACACTAGGAATATCTTTTTCTCAATCATCATGGTGGAATTATTTTGTTAAATAAATAATCATTACTTCAGAATCATTACACTGTTTGGATGGTTTTAATGTGTAAGTTCCTGAATAAATTATATTCTGCTCTGTATTCATGAACAACAGTCCCTGCTGTAAATCAAACCACAAATAGGATAACAATTTTTTAAAAATGATTATGAATTGACATAAAAAATTGAAGCTGTATTGCTTTCATAATTTCAAATCTTTTCTCTAGCACTGTGTGACCTGTTGTTCTGGTAAAGGGGTATGATTTCTCAAATAAAGTGAGGAATCTTCCAAGGTAGTGACTCCTCTAGAAAATATATTAGAAATACTCTCTCTCCAAAGTAAAAGGTATTTTTTTTTTTTCATTTGAAGCCACATTTTTCTACATTTAATAATACTGATAATCAGTGTGCTTAATTTAACTTTATTGTTCTTTGGCTAACTACCATCTGTACACGGCTATGACTAAATCCAAATAAAATATCAGGCTTATTTTATAAACTGTATTATTACAAGCTTGGTTCTGGCGCAGACCCACAGTAACCTCTGAAAATAATTAAAACATTCTTTACCTTATTTTCTGTATCCAATTTGTCTACTAGTGCTTTTGTTACCCCAGAGGACCTGCTGATTCACTAGCAACTTTGAGATCCACTGAGCTTTTAATAGGGAACACTTTTTTCTGTGTTCCACCCTTTCATTTCTTTTAAAAACACAAACATTCAAGGTGTTAAAATATACATGAATTACTAATGACCTCTACAAGGAGAATACAATATTTTTTTTCCATAGAGACCTAAGAAATATTTAGTGTGGTTTGACAGCTTATTAAAAAGCAAAGACATTACTTTACCAACAAAGGTCCTTCTAGTCAAAGCTATGGTTTTTCCAGTAGTCATGTATGAATGTGAGAACTGGACTATAAAGTAAGCTGAGTGCCAAAGAATTGATGCTTTTGAACTGTGGCGTTGGAGGAGACTCATGGGATTCCCATGGACAATAAGGAGATCCAACCAGTCAATCCTAAAGGAAATCAGTCCTGAATATTCATTGAAAGGACTGATGTTGAAGCTGAAACTCCAATACTTTGGCCACCTGATGTGAAGAACTGACTCACTTGAAAAGACCCTGATGCTGGGAAGGATTGAAGGCAGGAGGAGAAGGGGACGACAGAAGATGAGAGGGTTGGATGGCATCACCGACTCGATGCACACGAGTTTGAGTAGGCTTCAGGAGCTGGTGCAGTCCATGGGGTCGCGAAGACCGACTAAACTGAACTGAACTGAGGTCCAAATAGCCGCATATGGGAAGCAGATGTCTCATAGTAGTGGAGTAGTGTTAGTCACTCAGTTGTGTCGGACTCTGCAATCCCAAGGACTGAAGCCTGCCAGTGTCTTCTGTCCATGGGCTTCTCCAAGCAAGAGTACAGAAGTGTGTTGTCATTCCCTTCTCCAGAGGATCTTATGACCCAGGGATTGAACTCGGGTCTCCTGCATTACAGGAAGACTCTTTACTGTCTGAGCTACAGTGAAGTCCTACAGAAAACATATGTCCAAACAAATAAATAAAACATCCAGGTAGATCTTATTCAAGTCATAATTTTGGTGTTGGGCCCTCCTTTATTTTCAAAATTTTAAACTTTTCTTTTAATCACTAACGCTGAGATGTCTTCTGCTGGAATCAGGCCCCCTTATCATCCCCAGGTGGGTGCGTCTGGTTGTGTGCCCAGTAGCTTAAATCCACAGCCCCAGAAAGACCCCGTGCTGGGCCATCCCTCACTCCCCACCCTCATAAGTGGCACCGCCATGTACCCAAACACTCAAGCAAAAATTCTGGATTTCTTTGTTCCTGTCGTTCCCTCGTCTCTCCCTTTGGATGTATCAAGATGTCCTCCTTCCTATTGACATATATTCCTGGGATAACCCCTGTTTTCCTTTTCCATTTCTAACACCCCAAAGGCGTCACCGTCATCTCCTACCAGAGTATGCCAAGAGCCACGCAGCCTCCCTGAATCTGCCTTGGCCATCCTTCTGAAGGGTCTCATCAAAAGAGAAGCTGCTTATCTTCACTGTATGCACCTCATGTCCCTTAGTGGATTTCTATTCTACTCACTATCTGAACTCTTTAGCCAGCCCTATCTACAATGTGCTGGGCTTTCCCTCGTTATTCACCTAGGACGTTCTCAGCATCACTGACTTATCTTTTCCTCTTGCCCTGAGAAGACTTGGCTCTTGCTGTTTGTCCATCTGGTAAACTGTGACATCTTCCTACTCATCATTCAAGTTTCTGCTTAAATATATCTTTCTTAGACAAACACCTAATCTCTTCTCAACACCATTCAGAGAAGAAACTGCTGTAATTGGGTTTGAGAGCAGATTTTCAGACTTTTCTTAAATATTTATACACAAATGTATGTGCTAAGATAAAGACATAGGTTGTTTTATAACTCAGTAATTATATTTCATAGAATTTTTGATAACTTTGGTTTCTCATTGAAGAGGTTGCCTTGGAGATTTTTTTGTCTTGGCAAATACAGTTGCATCTTTTTTTTTTTTTTTAACCTGCTAAATAGTATGTTTCAGTCTTTTGTGTTCCTCCCTTTTGTAACAAAATTTTTTAAAGAACTTGCTAATGACTTAGGAAAGAGAGTTGAAGTGGCTGACTCAAAGAGAGCTTCTATATTCATCACCTGTGAAAAATTTATTGAATCATTTTTGTTTTGAAGTCCATTCCATTACATAACTTTTTGTACTTGCAACTGTGCCTTATGAATGATGTCAAAACATAGATTGGTGCATCTTAAGATATGTGTATTTCTATTTTTACAGCACATTGCATGCTTCACTTCCCACCCACCCCC
>SJYG01000068.1:4225908-4298575 GCA_006410535.1 Litocranius walleri
CCACCCCCCCAAAAAATAAAACTGAGCCCATCTATGCCACTATCCTCAACGTAGCAGAATAGGAGACCCTTTGACTGACTCTGTGCAGTGAAATTGTAAAACTTAACCAATTAACCAATTTTGTGGAGTGTGAGGCCCTTTTCTACAGTATGATGAACCCCAATTGAAAGTTTGTATCCCGAATGCCATTCATGCCATGAAATTATCAACATAAACAGTTATGAAGCAGCCAAAGAGTAAACTCCCACACAGTGTCTGTTCCTTTATAAATATTTCAGAACAGCCAAACCTGAAGCTGTCCATGAGCTCAAGGGACTGCTCACACTGGAAACACTAAAGTGGGTTACGACACCTTTCATCTCCTTTCAGTCTGCCCCTTGACAAACGAGTCAGCTCTTTCAGCATGACTTCTGTACTTTTTTCACATACACCACGGAAAACAACATTTCATTGGGTGATCCATCTAACACTTAGTTTGTATTTACCAAAAGAGTTTTCATCCCTTGTGATTTTGATCAGGCCTAAAATAAAGATTATTGATTATTGAGTACATCAAGACCTTTATTTCCTTCTTTCTTATTGCTTCCATTTGATTACTATATGGTCCATCCATTGCTTTAAGGCTTTTGGAAATATACACACAAAGATTCATCATTTAAAGTAAATGTGGCAAACCCAATTCTCTCTGAATATAAAGCTCAGAAAGTCTCACTAGGGAATCTCAGTCATAAAACCAAGAACATATAAATCTCTCTAAGGAGGGATAAAATTTCAAAGAAGATACTTTTTCAAAGCAAATATCAGGAGGGTAGTTTTTTCCTAAATATAACACAATAGTCAGAGTTGAGAGATAAGTCCTTTAAAACTGCTTTTGCTTGGCCAAAATGATACTCCAAGAGCTGAAGCCTGGAGAACACTCCCAAGAAACTTGCTTTGGGATGGACTGTGGAGGCTGCTTTATTCTTGGAAAATATGGGAAAGTTTGAAATCACATATACTTCTTAAAAATGTAAGAATGAGACCAGAAACTATGAAAGGCAGTGCCTAATGTCCACAGGCCTAAGAGGGCGAGGCTCGGCTGCCTGTCTTGAGCTGTGTTGCCTCTCAGCCACTGTGGTTTATCAGATGTCCACCCACAGGAGTGGGAAGTCTGGCAGGAAGTGGGAGACACTTGTGAGGAAGGGGGAAGTATGGGCTGGGAAGTGGGACGTGAGTCAGGAGGTGGGAGATACAGACCAGGAAGGGGAGGATGCTCATGAGGGCTGTCAGGAAGCAGGAGGCGTTTCTTAGGCAACAGGAGGCACACCTCCCCCTTTGGCTTTTTCAGAGGAAACTGTCAAGGGGCACAGACCCGCATCTTCTGCATGGTGTTTATCTATCAGAGCACCAAGGGTTCTCAGAGTCCATCCTCTGTCACTTACTCCCTTTCTGTAATTTGGAGGACAATGTCAGGTAATTATAATGGAAAATACAAGGTTAGTGGCCTTTAAATCATTTGCCTCTGAAAAATGCCACATAAACTCCAGAGAATCAACAGCTAGAGCATCAGCCTACATCTTCCAGAGGCACTAAATGCCCAAATCCAGGGGTCCTCAATTCTGGTGCTAGTAATATCCGGGGCAGGAAAGTTCTCTATCGTGGTGCGGCCTGTTTATTGCACGATGATAGCATCTCTAGCTTCGACCCCACAGATACTGGTGGTGCTCACTGACTGCCACTGATGGGGCCAAGCAAGAGTGTCTCCAAACAGAGCCGGAAGTGCCTGGGCCGGGGGTCAGAACTGATGTAGATGATTAACTTCAGGCTTAACTGAAGTCTGTCCTGAGGTCAGAGCTAAAACAATCACATGTCCCAAAGTACTGGTTGAGGAATTTCTCAAGAACTTCAAGAAACTTGAAATTATGAAAAAATTGTACTTTGATTCTACAGAAATCTCAATCATGGTGTCCATTTTATTCATTTTTTGGAGTTACAGTGACTGAATTTCTAGAAGAACAACTACTTAGATTAGGGGACAAGTGGATTATTCGTCCAATTATTTTTAAGTTAACTATGACTTATGTCAGGAAAGAAAGTAGCAGTCTGGAAATCCTGAAAGAAGTAAGGTTTCGCAACAAAACTTTTGGTACAGATTTTTTGATAATTATTAGCTTCTGGAGCTTGTGAATATTTTGAATCTTAGTGTCCCTTTGTGTCTGCTCATGACTATGCATCATTATCGCATAAGTAAAATGGCTTCTGCTTTTTCTCCTTGTTGCTTATTATTTTGGTTTCTACTGTATTAACATAAACCTGGTGGGTACATCATTGCTGTTCAGTCTCTAATCAGGTCCAATTCTTTGCCACCCCATGGACTGCAGCATGCCAGGCTTCCAGGTCCTTCACTCCTGGAGTATATTCAGTTCAGTTCAGTCACTCAGTCGTGTCCGACTATTTGCGACCCCATGAATCACAGCACGCCAGGCCTCCCTGTCCATCACCAACTCCCAGAGTTTAGTCAAACTCACGTCCATCGAGTCAGTGATGCCATCCAGCCATCTCATCCTCTGTCGTCCCCTTCTCCTCCTGCCCCCAATCCCTCCCAGCATCAGTCTTTTCCAATGAGTCAACTCTTTGCATGAGGTGGCCAAATTACTTGACTGTTATTTCAGAATCATTGTCTCCACAAACAAAATTTGAGAATAATTTTCTCTTTCGCAAATTGGAAATACAAATCTAAAATCCTACGGAAACCAGCGTCTCAGGCAGACAGAAAAGAACCACATGTTATAAAAGGGAAAAAGTGGGGGGGAGGAGTTTTGTTGAGACAGAGAACTTCTAGGTAAAAGTAAAATGTATGTGGTCAGTGTCAGCTAAAGGAGAACTCAGGGCTCACAAAGGGAATAATGAGCCCTTGTTCCTTTCCATACAATGAGGCTCATTCTACTCCTGGAGACAAAAGCATTTCGAATTCATTCACAAAAACATTCACAGAAAGAAAAAACTCTGAATGTTGTCTTTGGGATAAGAAAGAATATCCCCTTAGGCTCTTTCTGTCTTCAGTGCTGGATTCAGCGAGGTGGACCGAGGCAACAATAGGTTCTTGTGACCAGGATCCTAGCACCTGAGCAGTCAGCACCGAGAGCCAGGTGTCCGGCCAGCGGAGGTGAGAGAGCCCGGTCCCCTCCTCTTGCCCCACCTCCCTTCTTTTTCACCCTTGTCCTTCTCTTTTTCTTTTTAGCTCTCATTTCTGCATGATAACAAGTGTGTGTTATACTTAATTTTTTCTCTTTTATAAGCTGTGTTTCATTTAACTTCAGAAAATGTATCAAGCCCCTTTTTACAGCCTGATCCTGTGAACCCAGGAGGTGATCATCACTGCCCCTGACTCCCCTGCAATCACCAGTGAGCACGAGGCTGTAGACAATGCGGGGTGACCATCGGAGACAGCCACTGCTGGTCCCGTGCCCTTGCTGAGAGTAGGAAGGTACCTTCTTTATGTCTTGGCAGCTCAGTTGTTTTCTAATTCTTAAATTGAAATAAAGTTGTTGTTTCATAGTTACCTTCCATGCTGCTGCTGCTGCTGCTAAATTGCTTCAGTCTAGTCCAACTCTGTGTGACCCCATAGACGGCAGCCCACCAGGCTCCTCTGTCCCTGGGATTCTCCAGGCAAGAACACTGGATGGGCTGCCATTTGCTTCTCCAATGCACGCACACATGCATGCTAAAGTCACGTCAGCCACGTCCCACTCTGTGCAACCCCATGGACAGCAGCCCACCAGGCTCCTCTGTCCACAGAATTCTCCAGGCAAGAATACTGGAGTGGGCTGCCATTTCCCTCTCCAGTTACCTTCCATAGTCAATGCTAAATTTAATTTATCTGTTTCTAAGGATAAAGCTGATATCCATGCTCCTATTATCAGAATAGCAAATTTTACTCTTTTCTTTTCCTGCAGACGTCAAGTAAGTCATGAGAGAAAGGTATTATGATCTTTGATTTTTCAAGCCTGGTAAAGCAAAACGTTACAGTGGTTTTTGTCATTGAAAGTCATGCTAACCAAGATATTTCTAAAATAACAATATCATATTAATGAATGTTCTAAATAAGCAAATATTGCTGGTGTAAAGTTTAATTTTTAAAATCCAATTCAGCTTTAGATGATTCTCTAAAGCTCACAGGTTTTCTAAAGCTCACAGTGTGATAAAGTTACAAAGAATGCCCATTCTGGAGCCCAGCAGCTCACGTTCAAAGTCTGTCTCGGATGTTCTCAGCACCTGTTCTGAGGAAGGTGACCCATCTCTCTCTGACTCTGCCCCTCACCTTCCAGTGGGTATAAGGGTGCTAATTACTCCCTATGGTTGGTCCTAGAATCAGGTGTGTTGATCTCTCTGGGGCACGCAGATGTTCAACACACACGAGCTTTGATTTCTTGAGTGGTGAAACAGGGAAATTGGGTTCCATTCACAGAGTTGAAGAATGAATTTCACCAACTCACAGACACTCTGGCAGGCACTTTATTTTAAAGGGTAGAGATACAAAGCCCTCAGCATAGACACTGAGAGGGTATAAAGAGTCCCCGCAGCTGGAAAGAGCAGAAGCTCTTCTGTCGTTATTGGAACTGATCTGTTCATTTGTGGTTAGCCTGGGGCCAGATATGTGTAATTTCTGACCAATCAGTTCAAATGTTGAGAAGTCCAGTTTATCATTTTTGAGGCTTTCTGGGATCCTCCATTTCTCAGTTTTTCTAGACATTGAGACACCATCCCTCGACCCTTTTTAAAGGGCCCAGACCATTATTTAGGGGTTAAACGTATGCATAGGAGCTAATTGTCTACCTGGAGTTTTTCTGGTTGATAAACAAGAGTTAATGATTGTCTTGTTCTGGGTCTGAATGCTCTATGACCCCTCAGACCAGGGAGACATTCCTCCAAAGGCCTGACTAGCTAACAGTTTCTATCTCAGTGGGACTGATCCTACATTCCCCAACAAAAGTAAGGAGGGAGAGGCCTTAGCGTCAAGGCACACTGGTGTCATTATTAGCAATGACGAGTACATGTCTAAGTGCCGACTGTATGCACCCAGCCCTGAGCAAGTCACATGGCTATTTATAAATCTTCAAACCTAAGAAGACATCAAGAGACAGATGGCACCCATATCTGATGTTTCTTTCCACAATCCTGCCTCACTTGTATCTAAACACCAATCTTGCCCTTCCTGAGGTGCGTGCTTCTGAAACCCTTCCATCTAAGAAATGCTTAGAAAATTTGCCTAGAAACAGCTAACTTAAAATTTAAATGGCCTTGGATTCAGAATCTGTAACTCAGTGAAAGCATGGAGAAGCACACATGGGACATACATGACGATCACATATGGCAAACACGTCCCTCTTTCCTGCGCGTGTCCCTCATTCACGGCACTCATGGCCAACTTTTCGCCACCCTGTGGGTGGCAGCCTGCCTGGCTCCTCTGCCCACAGGAGTCTCCAGGCAAGAATAAACTAGTGGGTCGCCATGCCCTCCTCCAGGGGATCTTCCCAACACAGGGACTGAGCCCTCTTCTGCAATGTCTTCTGTGATGACAGGCAGGTTCTTTACACCTATTGCCACTTAGGAAGCCCTCCATCTTTCACACCTCAAAGAAAAAAGAGCTCCTGAGAGTGCGTGGCCGGTAGTGAATCAGGTCCATATCCATGACTGAGGAAGTCTTTCCCCTCGAGTTAAGCGTGAGACAAACCTTAAAGCACACAGCAGGAACCAAAAGCATTTTAAAAATAAAGAAACATGAACTCAGTCTCACCTCCTCTGATCTTTGTTTCTTGGTTACGTCTCTTAGATAATTGTTTCCCAGACCCATTTTAGTTGCTTTGATAAAGCCTAAACTTTTTTTTTGTGTGTGTGTGTAAGTTAATAGTTTAGCAGAACTGTGATTTCCAGAATTCAGTGTCCAGCAAGTGATCCAGGAAGCTGTCTGCCTTCCTTGCTGTACCAGCAGAAGCGTACTTCTGGGTTTTCTGGACTGGCCGACCCTCTGAGCCCTGGGGTGGAGGATTTTGCCCACAAGGTGGATAAATATTCTTCCTCTGCCTTCCCTGCCTTCCCAGGGGTTATCAGAGGACTTTTCCTTCACAGAATGACACGCCAAAATGCAGATCAACTCTTAACAGAGCCAGTGAATTAATCACCTTGAACTTTGGACTGCAGCGAGGTGGTAAAGCATCTCTGCTGGGGGAATTATGGCAACGTGATGTGTGGACGGTCTCTTTGGCTCCTAGGAGTCAGGTTTTGAGAACCTTTTGATCTTCCTGTCATTAACACCCAGGACTCCCACTGCAACATGAGAGACAGGATTATAAAAGCGAACAAAAGGTTACGTGTGCACAGAATATTTCCCTTCAGAACAAAAGCGACAGAACTCTCCTGTCTCCTACTCCGTCTTCCTCCTTCCCATATTTGCTTTCTGTTTTCACTGTGAGATAAATAACTTTACTTCTCATCTGTTCTTCCTGCTACAGATGTTAGTTAGCACAGTTAGCTTATTAATGCTCAAAGGTTCCCTATGTTATCAAGTTTTTAAGACCTTACAATAAATTATTTTTGTTGCCTTCTACTTATGGCAAACACTAGTAAGCTCTCGAGTCTGTCAAAATTCATGTAACTTCACAAAACACATTTCCAGTTAGTGTTGACCACGAGTGCAGACTGTGAAGGACAGGGAAGCTGGGCACGCTGCGGTCCATGGGGTCGCAGAGTCAGACACGCCTGAGCAGCAGCAGTGAGTGCGGGCGTCCCTGTCTCCCACGAGTGATCAAATGGATGAAATATGGTGGGCAGAATGTTCATTCTGGCAAACTTTGTCTTCCAAAAAGAAGTGGGCCAGTTTCTGTCCTTGCTGACTTCCAGACAATTTGGCCTCGTAAGGAAGGGGTCATCATTCAGGGGATTGGGGTCACAGCAGGTGTGCAGGGCTCACACAGAGATCCAAGAGCAGCGTCAGAAATCGGTATAGAGCAGAATGGGCACAGCTCCCGTTTCCACCCTTAGTGAACTTCTATGAGGCGATTGTTAGGGGAGCTAATGCAACAGGAAGTGCCATGTTTATTTGGATTAGGTACCATGCGTTTTTACTTTGCCCCGAGAAAAATTACATTGGAGAGTGAAAAAGATTTGGAACGATTCCTTTAACAGATCTGAAGGATAACATTCTTTTTTTTTTTTTTTAAGCTGAAGAGTACAGAAAGAACATTCTTCTACCTTATTTATTTTTAATTGAAGATGCTGTACGAGCATTTGCCAAATGATTCAAGTGAGAGCCATAATTAGGCAATGCGAGTGGGGTGAGAAAGGCAGTAAGTGCCAGCAATGAAGCATCTATTTATGGATATTGCCGCACATAATGAAAGCAAAGCAGTTGTAGCTGGGTATTAAATTTAGAGTATCGTTCCCAGTAATATTCTCCATGTGTCAAACAGTTGGCCGGAAGTATCAACATGAGGAAAAGTTCATGATGCTTAGATGGTTAAGAAACTAGTGTGAATAATTAAGGATTAAGTAAACAAAGAAGTAAATATGAACAACAACAGCAACAAGAAAAAGGCCACAAGACTTTGTAGTATAAAGTGATTCTGTCCTAAATTATCTTTTTTTTAATGGCTTTCAAAAATGTTAACCACATAATTGTCAAACCAAGCCAGATTTTTTTCTTTAATATGAAAATAGATGAGTCTTATTACTCAAGCAGATACAGAATCTTAGGCTTAATATGTTGGGAATAATTACTTCCAAATGTAAACAGTGGGTATGCCACAGTCTTTTCAAACATCAGTGGGGTGTGTGTGTGCTAAGTCACTTGAGCTGTGTCTGACTCTTGGTAACCCTATGAACTACAGCCCGCCAGGCTCCTCTGTCCAAGGGATTCTCCAGGCAAGAACACTGGAGTGAGTTGCCGTGCCCTCCTCCAGGTGATCTCAACCCAGGGATCACACCCAGGTATCCTGTCTCCCGCACTGGCAGGAGAGCTCTTCACCACTAAGCGCCCTCTGGGAAAGTCCAATATTTCTGTCTTTTCTAATTCCTAACTAGAATATGTGTTCAGGGAAGATCCACACGGATACACGGCTGGATGTTTATTATTGAATTAATGTTACTTCAGTCTGTTGGCCAATTCATTCATTCAGAAGAAAATTGGCCCGAGACCAGACTTTTGCTGTCTTCAAGAAAAAATGGCATTTTATGAGATTTACCACAGGAAAGTCTATTTTTTCTCAGTGGTATAGATAAACCTCCCCCAGGATAGGAACGCAGGCATCCTTTAGAAATTCTGAAATTTCAAATATGTTACAGGAAGTTTTACACCGGTTCCACCAGCTCCCTCATAATCACGGTCTGGCAGAATGAAGACAGTGAATTGCTAAGTCCTGGGTTTCTATCACCTACAAGGTCATGTTCAACATGGATTTGGAAGCAAAAAGGTGGAGAAAAACCATCATGTGAATTGAACCATCAAATAAGTGTCTGCAGAATCAGAGTAGTTCTCTGCCTGCATGTAGGATGAAAAATAAATTGTAAGGCTGACTCTGCTAGGGTGATAGCTGATATCTTGCATTTTTCCACCTTTCTTAAAGTTATGCTCTTATCAACAAAAAATTTGCCCCCAATTGATACTTCTTCTCTTCTAAAATAAATAAGAAGTAATTCAGAAAGTTTTTTTGCCTGCAATTAAAAACAACAACACAATTTTGAAAATATATTTTCTATCACATAGCTTTACCCACCCCTTTCCAAAAAAAAAAAAAAAATCAAATAAAAGTGTCCAGGCTCCATTTTCAGATTTCATTTCACTTCTTCCAAATACATGACCGACTATTTGAAAAGGGTGGTGAGACAGTGCAGGAAGTGCCAGCTAGCTTCAGTGGGCGTGACAGTGACAGTCTGCTTTCTAAGGGCTGCTGCGTCCTTCTCTGGGGACACAGAGCGAGTGCTTTGAAGCACAGTGTGGACCATGTCATGCCATTGGCTAGAACAGTTCCGAATGCCGTTGCGTCATCCACACTCTTCCCTGGAACAGTAAGTCCATGTGATCTGGTCACCGCAAAGCACGCAGTGTCCTGTGTGCCCTGACGTGCCCTGTGTCCTGGTTCCCCAGCCACATCCCATCCCTCCTTCTGCCCTGGCACGCAGGGGTCCTTTCTCAGCCTTGTGGATGGCCCCTTCTCCCCTCACCCCCACGCCACTTCATCCCCAGATGTCAGCTTACAAAGTTCCTTTCCAATGTGCCCTTCCATCCTCCACCGTCACTCTCCGAGGGCCGCCTTTCCCAGCCCTCTACTTGGCTATATTTGCTACTTTCCTTTAGAACTGATGCTCCTACATTGCCTTCCTTGTCCTTTTCTTCCCCCAGAATGTAAGGTTCCCTTCAGGTCTCTTGAGCCTCATTCACTGCATTAGCAGTGAACTTGGCATAGTTCCCGGAGCTCAGTTGGGGCTTGGAAAACCCGGGTGAGTGGAAAGCTGGGTAGATGAATAATCTGTGAAAGAAGGGGTGAGATAAGACATAAGGGTGTTAGCAGAGACAAGAGCCAAGAGCGCATCCAGTCGGTGGGAAGAGGGCGGCTGCCGGTGAGAGCCCCATTTCAGGCTGGCAAACAGGTGAGAGACTCTGGTCCAGATCCAGACCCAAGCTGGGCAGAAACAGACCCATTACGGCTGCAGAAAGGGGACACACGGGGACAGGGTGGAGGTGGGGACCTGTGGGCTCTGACCTTGGTGACCTGAAGTGGGAAAGAACATTCCTTGACTCTGCTGGCCAAAGACAGAACACATGTCCAGGCAGAAAGCTTCTTCCCAGGCGAGGACAGCTTCTGTTTCAACCCAGCCTCTCCACACAATTGCTTAACCTTGTTTAATACATGATGTGACATGTGCTGATCCAGAGGGTGGAATTCTTCCAAGATGCCTTTTTTTACTTAAGGAGTAACATACTCAGTAAGTCTTGCCCGAAAGAGCTTTGCAAAAATATTTCTGTCACGTTTAAATGCTACAATCAAATGAATGACAACCTTTTATCTGTGTCAACACACACCCCATAGCAACATCCACTGTTGAATCGTCTATTTGCTATTTGCTTGGTTTTGTTTTTCTTGTCATTTTCTCTGACAAGAGTCAGCATGAGGGAAAGGAAGTGACTAACTCACCTCTCCTGAGAAAGCATCAAAGGAGCTAAGATTCCAACACTCCTCAGTGTTGGCTGATCATCCTTTAAACGATCTTTGGCAGCTAAGGTTTACACACAGACTGATCCTTAAGTAAGGAGATTACAATAGTCTTATTATTTCACAAGTTAAAAAAAGAAATGAATGTACTGAATGACATGGCTGTTGAAATCCTTCTTGCAAAACATACACTCATAATATTATTTCTCTAATTCTTTTCAGTAAGAGTTGACAGTCGCTAGCATTTGAAACTAATATGTTACATTAGAACACCCTGGATGGTATTTTACTATTTAAGGTACATTTTTTGTAGTACTGCTAATAGGAAAATAACTCAGAGTTCAGTAATGCTTTGCAGAATAATATGTTATGAACACAGACACGAATAAAACATGCTAGCGAAGAAACTGAAGAGTATTTTTTTAAATTGTTATTGTTTGCAGAGATTGTATGAAGCAAGAGGTCTAGTGAGCATTGTTTGGAGACCTCCCTGAGGACACAAGACAAAGAGAGATTATGTCTGTCCTTCAATATCTGGTAGATGGAAGCATCTATTTTTCCTTAGTCGGAGTTCTTGTCTTTAATTTTAATTCGTATGTTTATTCTCCCATGAAGAACGGACTGATGGTCAGTGTAAAACATGTGAAAATTTGAACATATCCAATATCAATAATTAGTTTTGAACTTGAAATCATATTGCAGTAGATAAATCTGGAATAATATTGCAAAATATTGTGCATTTGGAAGGAGAAGGTGTTTAATGCTCACTCACCATGTGGGATTACGGATATCCTATCAACTCCCACTTGGGTTACCGCTTTTATGAGTTGAATACAGTCAGAGAGAAAACCCTTCATGTAGATTCCAGAATGTGAGGCTCTTATCCAGGTCCAAATTTCCCTCTCAAAATAGCAGAAGAAAATAAGTGAAATATTGTGAAAAGGGTGACTACAGAGCATTCTAGCGTCTTCTTCCGCATGCTCTTGAAATAGCCTGGACAGGTCAAGCACTTGCAGAAGCCGTCCTGAGAGGCCAGCAAAATAAAGCTGCGTTTAAAAAGCAGGTTTGCTCTGCCTCAGATCAACTCTGCACGAATAGCCTAGATCCAGCACACTCAGATGAGCTCTTTCCTGAGCTTAAGAACCTGGTCCACTAAGAGGTGAATGGTACACGCAGGCAATGATGGCCCCAGTGAATCTGTGGGCATTCCCTGGCGGCTCAGATGGTAAAGAATCTGCCTGCACTGTGGGAGACCGGGCTTTGGTCCCTGGGTAGGAAGGATCCTCTGGAGGAGGCCCTGGCAACCTGCTCCAGTATTTTTGCCTGGAGAAGCCCCATGGACAGAAGAGCCTGGCAGGCTGCAGTCCATGGGGTCACAAACGGCTGGACACAACCGAGTGACTAAGCACAGTCATTTAGTTTCCAGGGAGAAGTTGAGAAGGAATGCTGAGTGCCCATGCTATAGAAGACAAAAAGTTAAAGTCATGAGCAGGTGAAGTGCCCTGATTTATTTTTAAATGACAGGAAAGAGGGAAAAAAAGTAGTCCAAGAAGAAATGATGATTGATTTCCAAATATATTTTGAAACTGAACAGGTCTCCATGGGGACTCATTAACATCTTTAAATGGTGGATATGTCCTTCAGTCTTTAATCTAAATCTTCTCTTAGAGTAAAATTAACAAACTAGAGATTATGGAGTCTTGAAAACAAAGGCAGCCTGAGACAAGGGCTGCTGGACAAGACCTCCGATGCAGCCAAGGGGATAAATGTCCCTCTTCATTTTGCTTTATAGTCATCACATTCTTTGTCTCCTGGTCTCTCTCTGTCTTTTTCATCTTCCTGTGTTTGCCACTGACCCAAACCGAAGACAAGTAGATGGTATAGTCCCCACAGAGCAGTTCCTGTGGTACAGAACCTAGTGGAGAACTTGAAGGATGGAGATTAAGGTCGGGGGCAAACAAAGCAATGCCACAAAGCAACACCCGCTCAGCAGCTTCTGCTGACATCTCACTGGTCGCCGCCATCTGCAAGGTAATCAAGGAAAAGCTTTATGTTGCCTGGACATTATGGCTACTCATTAAATTGGATTCTGTTAAAAAGCAGAAGAAGGGGGAAATGGATATTAGAAAATCACTCAGCATGTCTGATGCAAGATGATTTTATCCAAAAGGCTGTAGAACCCAGAGAAGACAGGAACAAAGATAAACATGAATGGGAAGAATTCAACCCCATATTGCCCAAGGTATTGAGAATTAATAGAAATGAAAATTATGTGTGGATAAATTGAACAAGTAATGTGCAAACTACATTTTGTTCAGCCAAATTAACACGTTTTCAGCAATTCCTACATTCTCGATATATACAAAATATGAATAAGGAACATTAGCAATTCTGTGAGCAAAATTAAGCATCAATTAATGAGAAAAGCAACTGCTCAAATACCAAAACTAGCTGGATGTATATGGATGTCATTGGTACCATTTCAAGTTTCCATAACTATAAGCTGTCTCAGCCTGAGGCCTTTAGGGAAAAAGGTGAACACCAAGGCTTTATGAAGGATGGAAGTTCTGGGGGATGTGTGATTGAGGTCAGAGAGGAGTGAGGCAGACAGTGTGGACTGTGGGCACGAGAAGGTGCTGAGCATGGGTTGCTGCCTTGGGAGATGAGAGAGTGCTTGGTGGGCAGTTGGTCTAGCTGGCTGCCTCTTCCTTAGTCTCCTGTGTTCAACGTTTGCTCCATTGGGGGTTAACTCTAGAGCAAGTCTGGGTTGCCTCATCTGGCTTAAAGGCAGTCAGTTAGAATGTGAGAAGGCAGCTCAGTGCCTTGCCATGCTCCATGATGATGCCCGTGGCTGAGCACGCTTGGAAGGCACAGAGGACTTTTGAGGCCAAGAAAGCAAAGAACGCTTTTCAAATGTGCCCAGTGTGCAAAGCTTTAGGACGCAATTATCCAAATAAAATTCTGAATTATAAAAACCTCACTGTTAAAGTCTAAAGTCTGAGCTAATTTTGCCAAGAGCAATTTGTCTTGTTCTCACTTTTTTAAAATATAATGTTCTTTTTATCCTATTATTTCTTAGCAAGTACATAGGTAACATGTGTTCATAACAGATAATAAATTTATCTTGGTAAGTAATAACTAAGAAAAAAGTTGATTTTGCAAACTTCTGATTTTAAAAGTCATTAGACACTTTTGTTCATGATTATTTTTCAAGGGTAGTGTAGACAGATTTAATCATGTTCTTAATTGACCACTTCTCATGATGTCATTTATGCTATAAAATGTGATGTTGTGTAAATGAGAGCAAGTCAAAAACTCCAAACAGTTTTGTCCGTGACCCTCTCGATCACTGCAATTTGTATTTTTATTCCCATCATCAATGCTGATGAAAAGCAAGAATATGTTTTATAAAGTCTTTGTCCCAGTGTTCTGGTCTAAGACGAATCACACATTCTTATGTAAGACATCACTAAATTTTCATGATTGAAACACTCTGAAATGTTGCTCAGTCTGGATAAAACATTCCATACTAGAATGTTTGCTGCTGGTGGCTGCCTTGGAGACGGGTGATTCAGAAATACCAAGGTGAGCCCAGTGCCATTCACAGCCATTCCTCACATAGCCACCTGGAGAATCATCATAATGCAGGAAATCAAGTAAAATGAAGGATTTTTAAATCCTCTGCAGTGAAAAAAAAAGGAGGGGGTTCTAATAGGCACGATGACCTCGGTTTAGGGCATTTCCTAGGGGATTGATGGCCGCCTCGGACGATCAGCCCCCGGATGACCGTCAATCCCCAGGCAATGCCCCGTCTGTATGGCTCTTGCCTAATTCAATTATTTGCAGTTGTGGGCTTTCCTTTGTGGATATTTTATTGTGCAGTCGAGCTCTCTGACTTTCTTCTCTCCCTGCTCAATTTTATTTCTCTGATATAGACCAGCCCAGCTCTACATTCCCCTCACATACTCAGAAGCCATATCTAATTCATGGAGGGAAAAATATATGTGCATTCATGATGCAGATTGAGTTAAGTGGACATTTCAGGGGCAATATTTATGAACAAATTCAAATAGACATAGATTATCAAAGTGTGTATACAGTAGTTTCATAAATCACTGTAGGCCATTTTATTACAGTGTGTTTTTATATCCAAATGAGGATTAGCTTGTGGGTTTTAGTTTTAGGCAGAATTTGAAAATCACAGTTTAGATAAGGTTAGATGCTACTAGTTGAATAAACCATTATACTCTCTTAACATAAGACTGGAATTTAAAGTATAAAACAAAACATTGCAGCTGTGAATAGCTGGTGTGTGCGTGCATGTGTGTACACACACCGTAGTGTCTGGGCACTCATGTCTCCGTGTGGGGTTAAGAACAACATCTGTAGAGACTTGTAAGCAGATGAGCCCCAAAGTCAACTCACAGGCTTTGTCCTCAGACAGGTCAGATTCAGACCTCCGTTCTATCCTGAGACTGGAGAGCATCCGATAAAGACCTCACTCCGTGTTGGACACTTAGGGCGAACTCCCTGCCTGCAACTCCTCTGTTTCTGAGAGGGCTAGATGTGAAGCTGGCGTGCGATTATCTGCTCGTTAGTGTGCAGATGCTTTAAAGTTCTTCTGTCCGTGGAGTCCCCAGGCAAGAAGAGAGGGTCTCCAGGCACGGGAGGGGTTGCCATTCTGTCCTCCAGGGGACCTTCCTGACCCAGGGCTCAAACTTATTCTCCCCCAGTGCAGGCAGACTTTTTACTGTCTGAGCCACTAGGGAAGCTGGTAGTTTAAATTAAGATCTATCAAAAAGAAGTACAGTTTTGCTTCTTAGGCCATGAGAACCTGAAGCAGAGATTTCCTGAATCTTCAAATTTTACCAGTGAGAGACGACTTAGGTCTTCCTGTGGTGATGACACGATGACCGATGAACTCAGTTAATGATGTTATATTTAAGGTAATAATGATTGCAGAGGCATTTAACATACGTAATTAATATAAAAATGGGATTCCCTCATAGCTCAGCTGCTAAAGAATCTGCCTACAATGCTGGAGACCCTGGTTTGATTCCTGGGTCAGGAAGATCTGGTTGGAGAAGGGATAGGCTACCCACCCCAGTATTCCTGGGCTTCCCTTGTGGCTCCACTGGTAAAGAATCCAGCTGCAACGCTGGAGACCTGGGTTCAGTTCCTGCATTGGGAAGATCCCCTGGAAGGGAAAGGCTACCCACTCTATTATTCTGGCCTGGAGAATTTCATAGACTCTATAGTCCATGGGGTCACAAAAAGTCGGACACGACTGAGTGACTTCAGAAAAAAAAAAAGCTTAAAAATAGTAGTTTCCAGAATATTTCGTTTTCCTTGAATATTGTAAGATGCAAATGCACTTGATTGCACTGTTTCTTGCACCTGAAATATCTAAATTTTAAAGAGCAACGGAGAGTTTTCTTGCGTTTACTGCTATAGTAATTTTTTCCAGCTTTTGTGCTTGTTGAATGTGTGTCCAGGAGGCCACATTCCTTCCTGAGGAGAAAAGAGACGGATCTGGCCTATGAACTAAGTGGAATGGGGCCTGAGGAGGCCAGGCAGTGTGCCCTCCGTGCATTGCTCTTGCTGTGTGCTCAGTCATATTGGACTCTTTGCGACCCCGTGGGCTGCATCCTGCCAGGCTCCTCTGTCCATGGATTCCCCAGGCAAGAACGGTTGAGTGGGTTGCCCTTTCCCCCTCCGGGGGGTCTTCCCGACCCAGGGGTGGAATCCAGGTCTCCAGCGCCTCCTGCGTTGGCGGGCGCGTTCTCCACCACTAGTGCCACCTGGGAAGCCCATGTCCCTTGCATGATCCCGCAGGAAATCCTAGTGTGTGATTCATGTGAAAAATCAGTCATTTAACATAATAGATCTGTGAAGGGACAGGTGTATCAGTTGCTTGGGAATTTATGTTAATGCATGCATACATGCTAAGTTGCTTCAGTCATGTCTGACTCTTTGAGATCCCACGGACTGCAGCCTGCCAGGCTCCCCGTCCATGGGATTCTCCAGGCAAGAATACTGGAGTGGGTTGCCATGCCCTCCTCCAGGGGGTCTTCACAACCCAGGGATCAAACCCAAGTCTCTTGTGTCTGCCTGCATTGGCAGGCAGTTTCTTCACCACTAGATATTAATGCACACACATCACTATTTAGGAAATTTTCACAGAAAGAGAAAGGAAATCCTAAACCGTGGTCCTAATAGAGCTATGACACAGGCAAGAGTTTGGGAGGAACCTCACTGTTTATCTGCCAGTTAGATACTCATGAGAGGCTCAGATCTCCAAGTCCAGGAACATGGGCTGCTTATAAAAGTTAGATTCTATAAAATTTATATACAAATAGAGGATAGGCAACACTTATAAAATATGCACAATTAATACATTTCAAAATGTATGATTAATTTTAAAGACTTCAACATGATTATTATTTTAATGAGGCTCAAGGTTTATAAACCAGTAAACTATTTAATTATTACAACAGAGTTTTGAACACAAACAAAGGGGATGGTGTTAGAATCACTTGCATGCATGTACATCCATGTTAATTCATGTCAAGAGTTGTATGTTTCCATATGTGTCTGCACACTCACGAGCAGAGAATTGTGTAACACGTCTAAGCCTCTCAGAAACAATGCGGATGCAGGCAGGGAGTTCTCAGGCACCCAGTGTGGAGTGAGGCTGTTCACTCGAAGCTTTAAGGTGTTGCCCACACTTTAAGATTTTCTTTTCCCTAATTTGGGGATGCTTGTTGAAAAACAATTTATCCTTAAAGTTGAGGCATTAAATTAATTTTTCAGTAGGTGGAGTTAAATTTGAAGGAATAACATCTGTGCTCCATTTTAATGCATGGACCAACTCTTTTCTCTCTTTCTCTCTTTTGTCTAAACTCGATTTGAGAAAGCAAATTGAGCACAAACCTTGAATTAGTACCTTGACCTGATAAAGGAAATGTGAAAATACTACCTTCTGGGTCTTTAAATGCCATGAACATTTAAACACTTGTTTAGACCAATGGTATCTACCATGTAGTGGGTCCTCAGTTCAGTTCAGTCACTCAGTCGTGTCCGACTCTTTGCGACTCTATGGACTGCAGCACACCAGGCCTCCCTGTCCATCACCAACTCCCGGAGTTCACTCAGATTCACGTCCATTGAGTCCGTGATGCCATCCAGCCATCTCATCCTCTGTCTTCCCCTTCTCCTCTTGCCTTCAATCTTTCCCAGCATCAGGGTCTTTTTCAGTGAGTCAGTTCTTCACATCAGTTGACAAAAGTATTGGAGTGTCAGCTTCAACATCAGTCTTTCCAGTGAATATTCAGGACTGATTTTCTTCAGGATGGACTGGTTGGATCTCCTTGCAGTCCAAGGGACTCTCAAGAGTCTTCTCCAACACTGCAGTTCAAAAGCATCAATTCTTCAGTGCTCAGCTTTCTTTATAGTCCAACTCTCACATGCATACATGACTACTGGAAAAACCATAGCCTTGACTAGATGGACATTTGTCAGCAAAGTAATGTCTCTGCTTTTTAATATGCTGTCTAGGTTGGTCATAGCTTTTCTTCCCAGGAGCTAGTGTTTTTAATTTCAAGGCTGCAGTCACCATCTGCAGTGATTTTGGAGCCCAAGAAAATAAAGTCTGTCATTGTTTCCTTTGTTTCCCCATCTATTTGCCATGAAGTGATGGGACCGGATGCCATGATCTTAGTTTTTTGAATGTTGAGTTTTAAGCCAAATTTTAACTCTCCTCTTTCACTTTCATCAAGAGGCTCCTTAGTTCTTTGTGTGAGTGGTGTCATATGCCTATCTGAGGTTATTGATACTTCTCCCAGAAATCTCGATCCCAGCTTTTGCTTCATCCAGCTCTGCATGTTGCATGATGTACTCTACATATAAGTTAATAACAGGGTGACAACATACAGCCTTGATGTACTCCTTTCTCAATTTGAACCAGTCCATTTTCCCATGTCTAGTTTTAACCGTTGCTTCTTGACCTGCATACAGATTTCTTCGGAATCAAGTCAGGTGGTCTGATATTCCCATCTCTTAAAGAATTTTCCACAATTTGTTGTGATCCACACAGTCAAAGGCTTTAGCATAGTCAATGAAGCAAAAGTAGATGTTTTTCTGGAACTCTCTTGCTTTTTCTGTGATCCAACAGATGTTGGCAATTTGAGGTTCCTCTGCCTTTTCTAAATCCAGCTTGAATATCTGGAAGTTCCTGGTTCATGTACTGTTAAAGCCTGGCTTGGAGAATTTTGAGCATTACTTTCTAACATGTGAGATGAGTGCAACTGTGAGGTAGTTTGAACATTCTTTGGCATTGCCTTTCTGTGGGATTGAAATGAAAACTGACCTTTTTCCAATCCTGTGGCCACTGCTGAGTCTTCAAATTTGCTGAGTCCCATCTCTTGCCAACTACTGTAGATGACTTATCTTGTTTGTGCTATATACCGTGCTACTACTGTAATTTTAGTATTACAGGAAAGGTCCTTGATACAGGAGTCAGCACCCCAGAGTCTTCTCTCTTAAACAGAATGAATGAAACACAGACCCGTGACCACATTTTGCAACTAGAGTACAGCCAGCATCTCCAGTTTATAAACTAAGACCACAGTGTAGTCCCACAGAATCAAGTTTCTATTGATCTCTCACCGAGATTTTAAAGAAATAGTAGAATTTATATATACAGTGTGAAATCTATCACACTGTAAAACATAACTCATGCTTACAGTATTGAATAGAAACATACAATAATGCTAAATAGGGATATACGGGTTAAAATAAATTATGTCTGGGTGGTGATTTGTAGTTGAAGATCACAAACAAGATATGAGGAATTTTCTGCTTTTGGGGAAGGATTTGAAATAACAGAAAATATTAAAGCTATTTAGAATATATTTATTTATAACTAACACAAAAAAATTTCTAATCTCCTAAATCGTCTCTTCTGTGGACAACAGGAGTGCACAGTGTACTGCGTCAGGGTTCCCACTATGAATGCCATTTCTCAGGGATTTATAACTTTCACCATGAAACGCACCTCGGGCATTAAAAACTACCTTTTCTTGACACAGAGATTGACACTTTTATGTGTAACTTCTCATTCATACACTGGAAAACAGCTAGCAGTAGAGTTGCTTCTAGGCCACATATAATTACAGAAAACATACTCGGATTGTAGTTTAACGTGTGTTTGTACCTGAATTGCATTTACTACAAATCAGAAGCCTTCATAAAATGGCACTTAATTAGCCTGTAATCAGGTCCAATCATATTTTATTTGAAAGCCCTCATACAAGCCCTCCAGCTTGGTCTGGGTGCTGCCTTCTTTAGGGAGATGAGAGCCCTTCCCCCAGGCTTCATCTCCCCTCCGCCCTCCCCCTCACTTGGCACGTGGCCTGGTTCATTACACACAGAACTGCTTTGTGCCATCATGGGTTTATGAGAAAGGAGAAGGGAGGCGCCCAGAACTTCCTATGAGAAATGAACATTGACTTTCTCTGAAGAAAATATAAATAGATTTCCTTAATTGGACTTCGGGCATTGGCGCAATTAATAATAGATTGTGTCATAGTGAGGGCTTTGTTTGTATTTAAAGCCATAAATTACAAGTATTAAATGTATATTTATTCCAAGTTAAACTCATTTCTAATTGACATGTTACTTAGCCCAAGGCTTTTAAGATCTTTTAGTATAATTAAATTAATAGAAAGCTATAGATCACAGTATGATAAACAAACAGCCTAGACTTTAATATGACAGATATACAGAACAGGCCGTGTAAGTAGATCATTATTATCAGTTTAGATTCAGCAAAAATACCACCAGAATGGAAAGAAAAGAAGTCGTGCCTGAAGTGGTTGACATAAGACATCCTTTCTGGCCCCCTGTCTGACCAGCTGGCATCAGAAATATCAATCTGGGTAGAAACTTCATTATGAAAATTTCTTGGTTGGATCAATGCTGTATACCAGAAGCTCTTAAAACCCACAGCAGACATTTAAAGGATATTATTATGGTCCATCCAGGCTTCGGACACTCAATGTAGTGCAGAATTAGCCACCTCTAGTTATTATTTTTTAAGCTTTTATTTATACAATTTTTAGTGCTAAATGCCTATATAAATTCCACTGACACAAGATGTAATGGTGGCTTCAGTGTCATAATTTCATTTATTCAAAGGACCCAACGTGTTTTAAAAACACTTGTTTGCCTTATTTGCTTGACTGTATCCTGAAGAGACAAAGATAGCCTCTTCTAATAGGAGGAAAAGCTGAGATCTGAGATAGAGATCGTGTCTGTGGGCTGAATTGTTTTAATTCCAATCAGAATGATTCATCATTGCCCATGATGTGGACACCTGTGTGTTTTCTTGGCCCCAAAGGAAACTTGTCCTCATGCCCATGTGTCTGATCCTGTTCTCCTGAGATTTATCATTTTATGTGTCTTTTGTTTGTGTCAGATTAATTGGTCCTCAAGGACCAAAGCCCATTTATTAATCTTTGTATCCCCAATGGCCGTATTGTCAAGTACATAGTATGTTTATGATAAACACCTGTCTAATGAGAGAACAGACTTTTATCATAGGCATGATAAGGGTGTATCTCATTATTGAAATGATTCCTCTTCACAGAGCAGATAAAGCCTGGGAGGAGCATGCTCCTCTTCAAGATAAAGCATGATGTATGCATGGACTCTGATCCTTATGCAACTCTGTTCCCAGGGTTTCTAAATTCTTTAAATCCATTCAGTCACTTCTCAAGTGCTATCAGATCTATAGCAGACCTTAAAAACAGAACCAGCAGGTGACTTGTCAAGACCGACCTTGAGTACTTAGTTCCTATTGATGTTTTGGGGTTTATGGATATTAGGAGCTTTCATCCCCCAAGTGTTGTATAGCATGGTTGGACGGCATCACCGACTCAACGGACATGAGTCTGAGCTAACTACGGGAGACATTGAAGGGCAGGGAAGCCTGGTGTTCTGCAGTCCATGGGGTTGCGAAAAGTCAGGCAAGACGTAGCGGCCAAACGAGTGGAAGTTCTGCTGCCTTTATTTTGGAGAGGCTGAGTGTTTCAATGAAGCCTCCAGCATGGTTTATAATCACAGCTGGGCTTTCATTATTGGTGTCCAGGCAGGGATTCTCAGGCAAAGAGCTGATGCGCCTCACCTTATCTTGTGACATAAGCATGGCAATGGTAGTCACTCAGCCGTGTCCGACTCTTTCCCATCCCGTGGACCGTAGCCCGCCAGGCTCCTCTGTTCATGGGATTCTCCAGGCAAGAACACTGGAGTGGACTGCCATTCCCTTCTCCAGAGGATCTTCCTGACCCAGGGGTTGAACCCATGTCTCCTGCGCTGCAGGCAGATTCTTTACCATTTGAGCTAGAGGGAAGACCCTGTGACATAAAGTATGGGACTTTCTAAACAATTTCAGCTTTCTAAAGGCTATTTCCTTGAATGCACTTTGACCTTGGGGGATGATTTTGATTGACACCAACTTGTAAAGGCGGTCCAGAAAGTTCCCATGTACCACTGTGTGCCTCGAGTCCCTCCATGGGGACGTCTCACTTCATCATGGTGTGGCTGTCACAACTGAAAGACCGATGTCCCTATATTGCTCTGAATTAAACTCCAGAATTTAATCAAACATCACTAGTTTTTCCAATATCTTTGAGTCATACTAGAATCCCTTCCAGGAGACCATGCTGTGAATCAGCTGTTGAAGGCTGCCCTTGACTTTTCAGATGCTCAGAAAGTCTACCCAGTATCCACGAGACCAATCCTGGGTGCCTGTGTTCTGAATCCATGCCTTCTGTTTATTTCACCATGTGGAAAGCAGGCAAGATGGTCCAAATGGATGTTCATAGAGCACCTTCAGTAATCTGTGTATTTCCAGTGAGACCTGATAAAGCTATTTTGGCAGGCAAATTAATAGAGATGCTGCTTTGAACAGACCTTCTAAATTTGTACCAGCACAGAGAAAACCCACACAGAAGCCATTTAAATATTCTAACCAGGGTCATGATGGCGTGCCATGAAGCTATGCCTTGATGCTGATATCATGACCTTGTGTTGCTTTCTCTTCTGCTCTGTCTCAACAGGAAAGCCTGAGAGTTCAGTGTGCAGGAGTGCTTTGTCACCAGGAGGAGGCGACTCAGCAAATGCGTCCTGGTTTAAGACAGCCTGGGATTTCATATTAGTGAACAAACGGCACATAAGGACCACACATTTGAGTAAAAGTTTTGTACAAGAGGCATATTTCTGTAGGCAAGCACTATACTATTTTAGTAACATAAATAATTCTGAAAACTCAGATGTGTGTTTGCTCAAAGGTGTATCTCAGGTCTATGTCATTCCCTTCATTGTATCTTCAGACTATCTCCTGTAGGAAACATCTCAAAAGGCTTCCCAGGTGGCTCATTGGTAAAGAACCCACCTGCCAGTGCACAAGAAGCAAGAGGCCGGGTCGATCCCTCGGTCGGGAAGATCCTCGGAAGGAGGCAGGGTCAACTCACTCCAGTATTCTTGCCTGGAAAATTTCATGGACGGAGGAGGCTGGAGGCTGCAGTCCATGGGATCACAAAGAGCCGGACATTCCTAAGCATGCGAGCAGTTCCTAGAGGACAATGCTAGCTGTGTCAATGGTTCAGCTGATGCGTGTCTGATTTCTCTATGGGGAGGACACTGTGGGGTAGAAGCAATAGGTATGCACTTTTCTGTTGAAATGGGTCCTTAAAACTTAAATAAGAATATAGGACACAGTGTTAGATTCAAAGCCTTGCTCAACGATCAGGACTGCATTCAATTTACCTCTGAGAGTTTTGAAAGAAATATAGAAAAATTGATGTGAAAGACTGTCAAACCCATCAGTTATGTCAATGCATATGTTTGAATCTGTTATTCCCTTGGTGTATTTAATTTTGTGCCTAAGGGCTTTGAAACTATCTATTCTAGAGAGTAAGGCCTTTATCTAGGACTTAAATAGGTCATTTAACTTTATTATTCTGCACAATGATTCTAAATCCAATAATCTCTGTGAAGCCCTTAAAATACATTTCTAAGTCCAATAACTTAATTATGAATTAAAAAGCACAAAAGAAAAGATTAAGCTGCGCAATTACACTACTTACTAGATGCTATAATTTCTTTAGGTATACCTCAATTAAAATTTCAAAACTGCTGAATATTGTATTCTGCTTTTAAATTTTATCAATTTAAATGTGCCTCACTATTGATGAGG
Organism: Litocranius walleri; assembly: GCA_006410535.1. Classification (NCBI taxonomy): domain Eukaryota; kingdom Metazoa; phylum Chordata; class Mammalia; order Artiodactyla; family Bovidae; genus Litocranius; species Litocranius walleri. Next base: position 4,249,354 of record SJYG01000068.1, read on the forward strand.
ATGTAAATTAGAGTAACCAGCATGGAAAACTCTATGGAGTTCTCTCAGAAAATTAAAAATAGAGCTATCAAATGATCCAGCAATCCCACTTCTGGGTATTTATCTATAAGAAATGCAAACAGGATCACAAAGATGCCTCTGCACAATCATGATCATTTCAGCCTTATTCACAATAGCAAAGATATGGAAGGCTTCCCGGGGGCGCAGAGGTGAAGCGCCTCCCCGCCAATGCAAAAGCTACACCAAGCACCCGTTCCATCCCCGGAAGGCGACGGCCCCCCGGGGAAGGAAATGGCAACCTGCTCCAGTACTCTTGCCTGGACAATGTCAGGGAAAGGGGAGCCTGGTGGGCTACAGTCCATGGGGTGGAATTGAACGGGACGCGATTCCAACTGAGCACACGTGATCTACAGAATAGATACAGAAGCATTGTAAGTATCCATCAGTGGACGAAAGGACAGAAGGATGTAATGTGCGTGCATATATGTGTATACGTGTCTATATATCTGTATGTGTGTTTATGTATTTACGCATACATGTGTGATATGTAAAGGGCAGAAGGATATAAAGTGAAGTGGAGTGAAGTCGCTCACTCATGTCCGACTCTTTGCAACCCCATGGACTATAGCCTACTGGGCTCCTCCATCCATGGGATTTTCCAGGCAAGAATACTGGAGTGGGGTGCCATTTCCTTCTCCAGGGGAACTTCCCAACCCAGGGATCAAACCTCGGTCTCCAGCATTGCAGCCAGATGCTTTACCGTCTGAGCCACAAGGGAAGCCCTATACATATATATGCATATAACATGTATATTTATATATTTAGGTATACATATGTAACACGTACAGGACAAAAGGATATAGTGTGTGTGTGTGTGTGTGTGTATGTATGTATATAAATCAGCCAGGAATTTCAGAAAGAAATCTTGCTGTCTGTCACAATGTGGATGGGCCTTAGGGCATTACGCTAAGCGAATTAAGTCAGACAGAGAAAGGCAAATACTATCAGTTCAGTTCAGTCGCTCAGTCGTGTCCGACTCTTTGCGACCCCATGAGTCGCAGCACGCCAGGCCTCCCTATTCATCACTATCTCTAGGAGTTCACTCAGACTCACGTCTTATTTATATGTAGAATCTAACAAAAAGTTAAACTGATAGAAAAGAATAGGAAAGTGGTTTCCAGAGGATTAGGGACGGAGTGGGAGAAATAGGAAGAGGCTGTTAAAAGATACAAACTTTCACCTAAAGCTCAATAAGATCTAAGGATCTAAAGTATAAGATGGTGATTATAGTTGAAAACACTGCTTTGTATAACTGAAATTTGCTAAGAGTAGAACTTAAATGCTCTCATATAAAAAGTGAGATTATTAATTGACTATGAAGACGGTGAGGATCCTTTTACAGAGTACACCTATATGAGGTCACCAGAGCGCACACTTTGAGTACAGCTTTACAGGTCAATTACTCTTCAATATGGCTGAAAAAAAATAAAATAAAGAGAGAAAGAAATTTAAGTCCATGGAATTGTGGATTTTATTCCTCATATTTAGTACCTTATATAATTACGTGGGGTCTTCCCTGGAAGCTCAGATGATAAACGATCTGCCTGCAATTCAGGAGACACGGATTCGAACTCTGGGTTGAAAAGACGCCATGGAGAAGGAAATGGCAACCCATTCCAATATTCTTGTCTGGAGAATTCCATGGACAGAGGAGCTTGCTGGGCTACAGTCCATGGTTATGTTATCAGTAATTTTTTGATCCAGGGAAGTTTACAAAAGGGAGGACTGTGTTGACTGTTCCTTACAATATGGAGGTTAGAATCAGCGACACATGTTAAGTATTTTTATCTATAGAAACAAGTGGCAACCTTCCCAGCCCTAACCCACTCTATAGTATGAGGAAGATCCATCTAAAGAGAGATCAAAGAGCAGCTACCCGGGATTGTAAGACTGAAATAGAATGCAAGGTCCAGATGGACTTCGGTTAGTTAAGTCCCTTTATGCACTGAAAGAGACTGGCCTTGGGTTCCTAACAAAACAATGGCTGGGATTTCTGCATTAGAACAAGTGGTTTCTGTGGGCTGCTTCTCAAGTTTCCCTGTTGGCTGAGGGTGGCATCTGGAAAGCTGTCTAAAGGGATGACTGCTGGCCACAGGCACTGGACCTTTTCAGTGAGAACCATAAGTGACTAAAACAGTCAATAAAAGAAGAGAACAGAAAAAAATAATGAGTGAATTCTGTGTTCAATGGATTAATTGTCTCTTTTATGTAGCTTGTGGCTAGTCTCACTCAGCATTCTTCACATTGTTGGGTTTGTGTTTAATTTTGCAATATTTTGGTGATCATCACGAAAGAGCACAGGAAAAAGAAATCTGAAGCCTCCTGGATGTTTTATCAAACATGTAATAAAATTCCTTTGTCTTCCCACTCAATTTAATAAAACCAAAATCCTGGAATACTTTTAGTAAGGTGTGTCTGGAGGCCTAAAAATTTTGTTATTTTTCTTTGTGTTAATCTCTAAATCAAATAATATTTGTTCCAGTCTGTGTCTTAGGTTGCCATTGTTATATTTTTTAAATTGCTTAAGCATACTAAATTAATACATAACCAAAACAGGTTTAAACTGGACAAAGAAATTGGAAAGAACTTTATAATTTATTCTTAGACACCAAGGTTGGTTTTTTTACTCATTATTTCAATTAGTATAAGCTACTTATGTGACATAATTTTTTTTGTTTTATTACAGAATAAATTTAGATTTAGAAAAAAATGTTGCAGAGATAGTACAAGGACTTTCAGTATACCCTTCAAGAGATTCTTCTGATTTAATGTATTATGTGACAATGTCAGATTTGATAAAACTAAACAAATAATAAGGCAGGATATGGTGAGTCAATTGTAAAGAATCCACCCATCAATGCAAGAGATTTATGAGACACAGATTCAATCCTTAGAGTGGGAAGATCCTCTGGAGAAGGAAATGGCAACCCACTCCAGTATTCTTGTCTGGAAATTTCCATGGACAGAGGAGCCTGGCAGGCTACAGTCCATGGGGTAATAAAGAATCTGACACAGCTGAGCACATCAAGAAGAAAACAAATAATATTCACACAAAACTGTTAATTGCAGATCGTATCTGACTTTTCCGTCTTTTTACTACCGTCCATTTTCTGTCCGAGACCCAGTCATCTTGTCTCCTTCAGTACATTTCTTGGTTTCTCCTTGTTCTTGGGAAGTAGAGTTTTGAAGAATGCTGAAGTACTTGGTGTCTCTCTGATGTCTTCTCACCATTAGGCTGGAGTTATGGATTTTGCAGAAATAGACCACAAAGTTGAGGTACTGTTCAACTGCTTCCGAGCACAGGGTTTATAGAAGCCCTGTGGCATTGCTGGTGAAGTTGACCTTGATCATGCGGTTCAGGTGATACTGCCAGGTACGTTCACTGTAAGTTGCTATGCTTCCTTTCCCAGACTCTCTTGTTGGCAAGGAGGCCAATCTGTCCAGATCACACTCAAGGTGAGGAGGATCCAGCAACAACCTCCAGAGCCAGTGTGTCAACATACAGTATTTGGAATTTTTCTGTAAGAAAGACTTGTTGTGATGAACTAGTTTCAAAGGACTAAAGCTGTTTCATGTAGCAGAGGTTCTGATGATTTGCCACTGGCCACTGTATCACACGCTTCTGAAACCGCGCTGCAATAATCCCCTGGAGACGGCTGCCTTACCACGCTAATCACTGAACGGGAAGATCAGCCAGCAGTGGTAAACATGGTTGCTGACTTGATCTGTTTTCTCATGAGTTGCTCCGCGAGGATAAAAGTTAAGTTCTTTTCTTGCCATTGGTCAGGAGTCCATCTCAGTCCCTTGCCATGTGGGCATTCTCAACAACAAAGCCAGCCCAAGAAAAAATCATGACAAAAACGTGGATTTCATTACATCTGAAGCTCAGTCACCAGAAACATCCCCTAGACTTTACTATATTCCATCAGATTGATTCAGTGGGGTAGTTAGTCTGCACTCAAAGAGAAGGATTCAGACAGGCTATCTGTGGATATCAGGAGGCAGGGATGATTAAGGACCATTTGCTTTTGTGAGAAATATGTTGCATGTCTATTAGTAACTAATAGATATATACTACATACAAGACACATACTACAGTTATGAGTAGCTCTTGTGCTAAATAAGCTGGATATTTAGAATTAAATGCACAGAGTTAATAAAGAAGAGTGGTTTATTTATGAAGGACTATTAGGGTTGTTATGCATTATTTATTATGGAGAAGTTCAAGTTCAGTTGCTCAGTCGTGTCCGACTCTTTGCAACCCCATGAATCACAGCACGCCAGGCCTCTCTGTTCATCACCATCTCCCAGAGTTCACTCAGACTCACATCCATCGCGTTCGTGATGCCATCCAGCCATCTCATCCTTGGTCGTCTCCTTCTCCTTCTGCCCCCAACCCCTCCCAGCATCAGAGTCTTTTCCAATGAGTCAACTCTTCGCATGAGGTGGCCAAAGTACTGGAGTTTCAGCTTCAGCATCAGTCCTTCCAAAGAAATCCCAGGGTTGATCTCCTTCAGAATGGACTGGTTGGATCTCCTTGCAGAACAAGGGACTCTCAAGAGTCTTCTCCAACACCACAGTTCAAAAGCATCAAGGTCTACTATAAATGGGTGCAATGGTAACTTTGCCATATTGGACATTCCAAACAGCCCTTTGAAGAAAGAAGGCAATCTTTTGAAATTTTAATTGTGCAATCCAGGGAAATCCAATTATGGAAGAATTACTTATGATTCAACAAACAGAAGGATGAGGAAAAAAATGCTGTAACTGCTGTAACTGAGTAGAGGAAGAAAAAAGGGGAGGAAAGGCATCTGAGTATTTCCGTGAGACAAAAGATCAAACATTTTTGTGGAAGAAATCAACTGGCCAGAAGTAATTAACTAACATCCTAACACTGCCTGTAGGTACTCCAAGACTCCTCTTGAGTAAAAGCCAGGCTTCTCCTTGCTGGGCCCTGAAGTTGCATAAGAAAGTGTTAGTTGCTCAGTTTTGTCTGACTCCTTATGACCCCACAGACTGTAGTCCACCAGGCTCCTCCGTCCAAGGGATTTTCCAGACAAGAATACTGGAGTGGTTGCCATTTCCTTCTCCAGGGGATCTTCCCAACCTAGGGAATGAATCCAGATCACCTGCATTGCAGGCAGATTCTTTACCATCTGAGCCACAAGGGAAGCCTAGAGCTCTGCTGACTATGACTTTAGAGTCTGCATTTAACAGACACAACTGGATGGATGCATCCAAGATGTTCACCTCTCAGCTTTTTAGCCTCCTTGCTATTGAAAATCTATCAAAGCTTCAAGACAAAGAAGAAATACTTAGGGAGAATGACAGAGAAGTTTGAGTGCATTTTTTTTAATATTCTAAAATTTATTTTTGTTTAAGTCAGTCTGTAATCTTCTTGAAAAAGAAATCTCTTATTCTTCCTTCCATTTCAAGAACACATGATGAAACAATTGTTCTATATCGTCTAGACTTCTAAACTATGATTATTCTACTTATTTTCTGAATTAGTAATTATCTCATGGTCTGAAATTATAATATCTTTAAGCTCTAATACACACTTGAGTCTTCTCCTTGTACCAATTCACAGCTCTAGGTAAACCCCACACTTCTACTTTTATTCTGCTTATACTTTCACAGTGAGAAGTTCTAGGGAAAATATAGCACAGGCAGTTTGCTGATGCACGCCTAAGAAGCAAGGTTACGGAGACAGTGCACCACAGCCGAGGCTGACGGTGTGGAAACTGAAACTATGCGGCCCAGATGAACAGCGCAGTACGTTAGGGTGAGGCAAACACGACGAGATGCCACTATGCACCCGTAAGAATGGCTAAGATTAAAAATACTTGCCCCTGCCAAGAGTTAGTGACAGAGTGGGGGACTGAGACTCCAGTTCATGGCTGGTAAGAATGCAAAATGATGCCTAATAATTTAAAAACAGCTTCATAGTTTCTTAGTGAATGAATGATACCTATCATATGCTCCAGCATCCAACTCCAAGCTATTACACCAAGAGAAAAGAAAATATAGTTCATACAAATCTATGTGTACATGGATTTTTCTAGCAACTTTGTTTGTAATGGCTAAAAATTTAAACAAGTTAAATGCTCTTCAAAAGGCAAACAAAGAAACTGTGTTATATCAGTTTTTTTGAAATTGCCGTGAAATAGGTTCAGATGTAAAGAATCTGACTGTAATGCGGGAAACCAGTTTTGATCCCTGGGTGGGGAAGATCCCCTAGAGAAGGGCATGGCAACCCACTCCAGTATTCCTGGATGGAGAATCCCAGGAACTGAGAAGCCTGGAAGTCTACAGTCCATGATACTGCAAAAAGCCAGACAAGACTAAACGACTAATATTTTCACTTTCAATAAAAATGAATGAACTTTAGATAGGTCAAGAACATGGGTGAATTTCAAATTAACTTTGCTGAGTAAAAGAAGCCATATTAAAAGGGTAAATGCTGCATGATTTTATTTATAAAACTCTAGAGAATGCAACGGATTCATATTGACAGAAAATAGATTCTGGGGAAGTGTAGGGACAGAAGGGGGAATAAGAAGACATGAGGACATTTAAGGGTGATGTAGATATTTACATGTTGATTCTGGTGATGTTTCATAGGTGTGTACATATATCAAAACTTATCAGATTGTACACTGTAAATGTATATAGTTTATTCCATGTCAATTACACCTTGTTAAGGCTGTACAGCCTATATTTTCTAACCACAAGGTAAGATGGTAAGAATTTTAAAGCAACACATTAAAATTTTAATTTGTGGAAAATTGAAAAGCTGTCAAGTAATTACCATGAAAAGAAAACCCTATACCCAGATCATTAAAAAGCTAATTATTTCAGATTTTCAAACAAAATCAACAGCAAGTTCCCAATCTACTTACCTTCAGAGCATCAAAGGGCTAAATGCTTCTTGATCTTAATGTCTGGAAACCAGCAAGACAAAGCTAGCCCAATAAAGTCAGCCAATGACACTTATGAGTGGAAGGCAAAATACTAGGTACAAAATTATTAGTTCAAATATATAAATATACTTTCTAAAACCGTCAAAATTCAGCGTTGGTGTTCTGCAGAAATGTGAACACAGTAAGTTAAATGAGAACTAATTCCAGCAGTACAAAGTCTTGAGATTAAAAAAAAAACCACCCAAATTGAACATCTATCTTGCTTCAAAATGAAGATCAGACTCTTAATAAATTACAATGAAAATAAAACCTGAAAAATATAAGGACTGTCTTTCTAAGAGCTATAGATATTCAAGGGGAAGCACGCCAGACACTCCTATTACTAGGACTTTGCAATAAAATCTTAAATGTTTTAGCTTATACTTTCTTGTGAGTGTGCTCAGTCATGTCTGACTCTTTGTAGCCCCACGGACTGTAGCCCAACAGGCTTCTCTACCAGTGGAATTTTCCAAGCAAGAATACTAGAGTGAGTTGCCATTTCCTATTCCAGGGTATCTTCCCAACCAGGTATCAAACCTGTGTCTCTTAGCCTCTTGCACTAGCGAGAGGATTCTTTTACCACTGCAATGGCAAGACATGTCAGACATTCTTACTGCTAGGATTATTTAAAACAGTCTTAAATGTGTCAGTCTACACTTGGAAAGAAAATAAAATAGGTAACAAATGCTACACACAAAAATAAATTATTGTTTGTGAATAAATTATCTATTTATTTGAAAAATAAAAGATCAACCAGTAGATTAAGACTCCTGGTTACAAAATGACCATATTTAAACATTATACAGAAAAAAAATCCATTCTTAGCAGTGACAAAAAATGTGCTATTTACTAATAGAAGCCAACTTAACCATAGAAATAAAAGACCTATATTCACAAGATAGATGTAGTCTAGTAAATCACACCCAAAACTGATGAATCCACTCAAGGCAAGGAAGCATTTCCCAATAGAAAATTATATATGTTTTAAAAATGAATTATCCCAAAATTAATCTTCAATGTAATATAAATCCAAAGCAATTTTTAATAGGATTTTATGTAGAACTTGGCAAAATGGTCATAGAATTATTTATTCTTTAAAAATGAATAGCCTAATGACTTAAACAACTCTATTTCTATTATTCCTTATCTTCCTATTGAAGCTCTAGATTTGGAGAAAGTTTCAAAAAACATTCCTGGAACAAATAACTCTTTTATTTTTTCAACTTTTATAAAAAGAATGAACTCTGACTCACTTAAAAAAAATCCAGTCCAAAAGGATTCTTAAATGTTGTCAAAGAAAATAAACCATCATGCTCTCTTACACAGATTTGAAAATACCAAATGATATGTTAGTAAGTTAAACATGCACACACTGTAAATAGCTAAAGGGTATTTCCACGATAATATTACTATCCTAATAGTTCAGATGGGCAGGTATTTCTTGATCTTATTAAGAGAGCTTTTCTAAAAGTTGTTTTATAAATTTTAGCATTTATGTATAATCATTATCAGAAAACTAGATGCATAATTTTATTACATGAAAGAATGAACAAATTATAATTCAGTATGAAGTCCATGGGGTCACAAGGAATTGGGCACAACTGAAGTGACTAACACATCTTCACACAGGAATACGAAGCAAAATTAACAAGAAAACACTAGTGACATTCCAAGGTAAGAACAAGAAAACAAGGCCTACTTTCCGGCATTTTCTTCTCGGAATCTGAGCCAACACAAAGCAAAATAGAGAAACCAACTATACATGCTGGAAAATAAGCCTCCCGTTGTTACCCTTTCCCCCTACTTGGCTCCCTGGGTTCTGAAGAGAGTATTAAAGAGCATGTTGGAATTAGATAGTATAATTCTATGTTCAGATAGTGACAGAACTGGTGTATGTGAAAGTGATAGCTCTGACATCCAAAAATAGCAAGCAGAATGGGAGCCAGCTAGAAAGTATGGAGAGGAAGAAAAAGTGGACCAAGGCAAGAAAGTACACGTGGTGAGTTTAAGGAGAGGGTTGAGGTGCACGGAGGTCAAGAGAAAGACTTCACGGTTTGTAGAGACCATGAGACCTCTTCTCCCAGAACACCACCAGCAGCACTCTGATTGAGCCCTGAAGTCCAAGACCTCCCTAGGCCAAGTTTCCTTCCCACAGGCTGATGCAGGCTCTCGCTGGACCAGGAGTGATGCTAAGGTGGGCCTCCTCCTGGAGACAGAATCTCTGCAGGGCCCTTCAAGGATGCCTTCCGCCACCCCTCCCCTTCCACCCTCCCTGATGTCAGCCTCCCTGTGGCCTGACCATCCTAGCCTTCTCTGCCTGATGCTGAAAGCTCAGCCTCTGTGCACGGTGCCGAATCTTAGAGAGTGTTTTGGGTGAAGCAGAAAAGAATGGCTTCAGTTGCGTTTTGTCTGGCAATTGCTTTGCCAGACGATGGGGGACGCAACAGGTTCATGCTCCTCAAAACTGTGTGTCCCAGCTCTGAGGGATTTGGTGAGAAGTTTGATAGCAATGGTTCAAGGGGAGAAGGGGATGCGATAAGAATCAGGGTGTGTGCAGGGCTTGCAGTTCTTTAACTCTTTGATCTCAGGTGGTCTGATAAGTTTATGTGGTTCCTTTTCTCTGGAATGAAGGATGCTAGTCTTCCCTCTGTGGGGCATTGTAGCTCTGTAAACAGTTCATAGATACTGTTATGTGTATCCTTTGCGGTGAACCAGGACCCTGCCCAAAGGCTGCACTATTTCTGGACTTCTTCTCCTAGTCTCTGCATCTCCCCTCCTTCCCGGACCACAGCTGCTTGAAAGGTTTTCCGCCCAGGAGCCCATAGGGACCTGCTTGAGTTCATACCTCCCCTTCCATTTCCTCTCACAGTCAGTTCTCCTTATAAAGCCGTTCCTTATTTATTCCTCTCAGTGTTTGCGTCTCAGAGGACCTGGACTTACACACAATTAGTGCTGTGTTCATATTTCATTTTAACCAAAAAGAATAAGATTTTTAAAAATCTTGGGAGGAGCCCAGACTCTCCCAGCAGGCAGTATTTTCAGTGTAGCTGAGCAGGGCTGGGGGTGATGCCTTAGAGGGACAAGGCAGTGCTCGTTTCATGAAACACTGGGAAAGGTGAGTGGCCTTCTCAGGGAAGAGAACCAATCCCTTGTCTTCAGAGATGAGCCAAGGAAGGGGGTGGTCCGCACGGTGGTCCCGGAGTGGTTTTTCCTCCATCACTGAATTCCCCTACCTGCAGAGCAGACCTGGTTGAATAAGTCTCAGTGAAGGGGAAACAGAACAGGCTCAGGACTTGGGCCAGATTGGGGACTTTGAGCTCTGTGCCCATGATCTATGGAAACCACATACCAACTGGAAAACCAGGCCCTGGAAGGAAGAGCCCCAGGGCGCGTACCTAGACTCTCAACCCTAAAAGAACACCCTAATTACTGCCAAGCGGAATAGAATCCTACACTCTATTTTGCTTATTGAGGTCTGACCACAGGCCTACTGACAATTGTCCACTGTTAACCACCTCTGCCTAAGGCATATAATCACAGGTTAACTTTGGTTGTATCTTTCTTTTTCCTTTGTTCAGACTAGTTTCAGGGAATTTGGGGAGGTGGGTTTGGGCACATACCCTTAGGGTATATAACGTTTTCACAAAAACTGGTCGGGGTCTTTGGCTAGGAGGAAACACTGCTTTGGGCCTCTGGTGTAATAAAGGGCACTCCACTCTGCATTGTCCTTCTGAGTGAGTTTTTTTCCAGAATGTGTGGACTCAACACTCATTCAAAGATCTCATGAATCTATTTATGGTTAGCAAAGTAAAAGGGCTGAAGAAGGAAATGACAACCCACTCAAGTATTCTTTCCTGAGAAATTTCATGGACAGAGGAACCTGGCAGGCTATAGTCCATAGGGTTGCAAAGCTGAGCTGTTTCAAATCCTGAAAGATGATGCTGTGAAAGTGCTCCACTCAATATGCCAGGAAATTTGGAAAACTCAGCAGTGGCTGCAGGACTGGAAAAGGTCAGTTTTCATTCCAGTTCCAAAGAAAGGCAATGCCAAAGAATGCTCAAACTACTGCACAATTGCACTCATCTCACATGCTAATAAAGTAATGCTCAAAATTCTCCAAGCCAGGCTTTGGCAATACGTGAACCGTGAACTCCCTGATGTTCAAGCTGGTTTTAGAAAAGGCAGAGGAACCAGAGATCAAATTGCCAACATCTGCTGGATCATGTAAAAAGCAAGAGAGTTCCAGAAAAACATCTATTTCTGCTTTCTTGACTATGCCAAAGCCTTTGACTGTGTGGATCACAATAAACTGTGGAAAATTCTGAAAGAGATGGGAATACCAGACCACCTAACCTGCCTCTTGAGAAATCTGTATGCAGGTCAAGAAGCAACAGTTAGAACTGGACATGGAACAACAGACTGGTTCCAAATAGGAAAAGGAGTACGTCAAGGCTGTATATTGTCACCCTGCTTATTTAACTTATATGCAGAGTACATCATGAGAAATGCTAGACTGGAAGAAACACAAGCTGGAATCAAAATTGCCAGGAGAAACACCAATAACCTCAGATATGCAGATGACACCACCCTTATGGCAGAAAGTGAAGAGGAACTAAAAAGCCTTTTGATGAAAGTGAAAGTGGAGAGTGAAAAAGTTGGCTTAAAGCTCAACATTCAGAAAACGAAGATCATGGCATCTGGTCCCATCACTTCATGGCAAATAGATGGGGAAACAGTGGAAACAGTGTCAGACTTTATTTTTGGAGGCTCCAAAATCACTGCAGATGGTGACTGCAGCCATGAAATTAGAAGACGCTTCCTCCTTGGAAGAAAAGTTATGACCTACCTAGATAGTATATTCAAAAGCAAAGACATTACTTCACCAACTAAGGTCCGTCTAGTCAAGGCTATGGTTTTTCCTGTGGTCATGTATGGATGTGAGAGTTGGACTGTGAAGAAGGCTGAGCGCTGAAGAATTGATGCTTTTGAACTGTGGTGTTGGAGAAGACTCTTGAGAGTCCCTTGGACTGCAAGGAGATCCAACCAGTCCATTTTGAAGGAGATCAACCCTGGGATCTCTTTGGAAGGAATGATGCTAAAGCTGAAACTCTAGTACTTTGGCCACCTCATGCGAAGAGCTGACTCATTGGAAAAGACTCTGATGCTGGGAGAGGTTGGGGGCAGGAGGAGAAGGGGACGACCGAGGATGAGACGGCTGGATGGCATTACGGACTCGATGAACGTGAGTCTGAGTGAATTCCGGGAGATGGTGATGAACAGGGAGGCCTGGCGTGCTGCGATTCATGGGGTCACAAAGAGTCTGACATGACTGAGCGACTGAACTGAACTGAGCAAATATCACTCACTCATTCATTCAACATGAAAGGTTGGGGGGTGAACTGGGAGTGTGGGATCAACAGAGGCACAGTAGCATCTATAAAATAGGCAACAAGGCCCTAGTCCACAGCACAGGGAATACTCAGTATCTTATTCTCTATCTTATATACTCAATATCTTATAATATTCAGTGTCTTATAATTAAATATGATAAGAATATAAGTATAAATATATTCACTATCTTATATTAAACTATGATAGAAATTGATTATATACTGACTCAATATAAACCATAACACAAAAGCATGAAAAGAATGTAGAAATAAATGTATATTATGACCAAATCACACTGCTGTGCGCCTGAAACCATCACAACATTGAAAATCAATTGTGCTTCAGAACAAAAGTTTTCATAAGTTTCCGGCTTCTCCCTTCCTATGTAAGTGAAAGTGCAGGCCATTTTAAAATTCTCCCCTTAAATGTGAAACATGAGTCTCTGAGACATTTCTGGAAGGCATGTAAGGGGAAAATGCACTTTGATAGCACTGAAATGTCGTTTTGCAGGGTTTTGTAGACAAATTATTGGCACATAAAAAAGCTAAGGTCCTCTAGAGAATATTAAAACACCAACAACACATCAAACTTTCTGATTGTCTTTTAAAAGAATCTATATTATTCTTTTTTTTTAAAATTATTTATTTATTTATTTATTTTTAATTACAATACTGTATTTGTTTTGCTATACATTGACATGAATCAGCCACAGGTGAATATAATCTCCCAATGCTGAAGCCCCCTCCCACCTCCCACCCTACATCATCTACCTGAATCATCCTGTGCACCAGCCCCATGCATCCTGCATCCTGCATTGAACATAGACTGGCACTTCGTTTCTTACAAGATAGTATACATGTTTCAATGCCATTCTCCCAAACCATCCCACTCTTTCCCTCTCCCTCAGAGTCTTAAGACAATAGTCTCAATATTATAAATTTTATTATGTTTTGCTTTTGTTTCAAAATTCCATTGATATGAGTATAGGATTTGCTGACTCTTTGAACCTGGGGTCAGTGCACTTTTACTTCTTAGATGCAAATATAATCATTAAAATTGAAGAAAATTTATACAGCATAGACATGCAGGGCAGCCTGATTTCCTGCTGCAGTAAGAGGCTACAGAAGCAAAAATTAGAAATCCTTGGCCTAAAGCACCACTATAAAATTCATTTATTTACAGGAAGATTCCACTGGTCTCTTGATGCAGAGTGGGGCCGTAAGCTCTCCTGTGAGGAAGGCAGGATTTTGCCCCATTGTCCCAAGATGAGAGCCTCTGAGAGTCACCGCCATGCTTTCTAAAGCCTCAGAGAGTTAGGATCAGCTGATGCTGGGAAAGCAAGCTGGATTTCCGCCGTCTTCAGGCAGGTGGATCAACGGGGAGCACTGCGTACCTGCGTCCCCGGGCTTCCTGCCGCCCAGGTGGACCCCAGCTCGGAGGTCCCTCGGCATCCCTCACCAACAGCCTCACCTGCCTATCTTGCTCTGCGGGGCTCTAGCTGCCAGCAGCCTGGGCCCTGCATGAGGTGTGACCAGATCCTCGCTGCCTCGTCTTCCATTTCAAGGGCAAAGGGAGGACCTGCAGGAGGGGCGGGGCGGCCACTGGAGCTGAGTCAGACTGCCCTTTCAGGGGATGAGTGGCTGTTCAGAGGAGGGGAGATGGCTGCAAAGGAAGGAACAGTCAAGCCTCTGGAGGACCAGGAGTTATTTTTAAAAGGAGTAACACGACTCCTCAGAATCACAGAAAGAGCAGATTCTCATGAAAAGGACACGTGGAGGTCAGCGTCTTGATTTCCATGAGACACTTGCTGCCAGCAGTTTAGGCTGCATTGCTTGAGACAGAAAGATAATTTCAAATCTCCACGGGCAAGGATGCTGCCTGCTGGCCGATAAGGCAGGATGGGATCCAGCCCTTTGCTGCGGTCTATTGTCAGGACGATGGGTGGGTAAACAGGAGGACAAGAGCTGGGAAAACGTGTCAGCGTGCTCTAATTGCCTCTTGACCTTCCTTCCCAGGAGCTGGCCGGAGCCCGGAAGCCCACAGGAACGCTAGCTGCGTGTCTCTTACAGAGCTCACTGGCGGCCAGCTCTGGGTCTGTATGGTGTGGGGCAAGGCTCGCCTGCCCTTATCCGAGGCAGCATGCCCGCCGATGCCAATGCCACCAGGAGACATGATTCTCTCCTCTTTCTTGCTGTCTCTATTTTAAGCCTCCCTTTGATGGTTAACATATAAAGCAAACAGAATCTGATTTTTTTCTTTTCCATGAATGAGATCTTGAGCTTTCTCTGGATAAGGCAAGAGCGTGCAGCTTGCACTTTGTCACCAACCTCCAGGGCTGCCCGCTTCTGGATTGAGCGCCATCTGATACCAAGTCATTCAATTCACTTTTCTTCTTTAGTCCAACCCCCCTCTCCAGCCTCATCTTCAACATAAACCATCCTTCTGTCTGAAGATAACGTGCCTCTTGGAATGTCCTTTCACCCAGTTCCTCCCCACATCAAGTTCTTCGTTCCCCAGCAAAGCCATGGTCTCCATCTAAGCCTGTGAGAAAAGAATTTCCTCACACTTACTGAGTATTTGATCTGCTCTTTAGTCTGGGTCCCAACAGTCCAGAGCTTACAATTCCTGCTTGAATCAGCTGCTGTGTTTTCAGGTCGCTCTGGATTTGCTTATATATACACCTGATACACACGCATTTAATAAAATGTGTATATACACACTTAATAAAAATAGTTATATGCACATTTAATAAAAGCATCTTTAAGATATTCCTTTGAGTCACAGGTGAATATGTAAATATGATTCTTTTGAAAAACATAGCCTTGTAGTGATTCACTAGGCATTCATCTGTATTGATCTTGATCAATAAATATTTTTTTAAGAATAGTTTTGTAGTGAGCAACAAATTCTCCTCATGGACTCTAATACGTGGCTTCTTCTGTATCCTTTTAAAAATGGTGTCGTGAATGACGGTATCATGTTTCCTGAAGAAGTCAGTTAGTTGTACCCACAGCATTGGCTGTTCTTCACTCCAGACCTCGTGGAAACAGAGGTGAGGGTCCTTGGACAAGATTCCACATCAGTCTTTCTTTCCTTCTGCCAGCTTTCTAATTACCACCAAATGACCAACTTCATTGTTCTAGAAATTTGCCGCAGATCAGTGCAAGGTTGTCACTCGAAATATTCTGGCATTTGCCTTTTGAAAATGGATACACTTGTTACATTTGAAGAGAAAAATCCATTGACTTATTAGTTCAGCAAGTCCTTTGTATTAATTTTAAATGGGCTAAATATCAACTAATTTGGTCCACTTGACTTTGAACTGTGGCCTCTGACACCTCCTCACGGTGTGAGCCACGCTCCACGGATAAATGATGTGTTATATGCCTGGCATGCTGCGATTCATGGGGTCGCAAAGAGTCGGACACGACTGAGCGGCTGAACTGAACTGATGTGACCTTGGGTTTCCAATGATCTCTGTCCGTAAAATCATACTTTTATTCTCCCCTGAACCTCTCAACATTTTGTTGATTATTTCACCTGTTGGATGAATGTCATGGTGAATTTCACCAAATGGCTGTTCTTTCAAAATAGTTTAGGAAAAATAGAGCTGAAGAGAAAAGTGTTAATCCACCTGTTGTGTGTTCCATTAACAGTGTCTGGCGATGGCGAGAGTCCAAGGTGCCAGGCTCTAGGCTCCATCCATGCTTCCGTCAAGCCACCTCTGCTCTTTCTGTATTTATATTAGTTTTCATGTAATATTGTTTTTGAAGCAAAAAAGGATTCTCTTAATTCCTGTTTCTCCATTTTCTGTCCTCTTCCCTCACTTTCTTGCTCTGCTCAGCCTTTGTTACTAACACCCTCACCAGTGTTATCCACTTCCTTCCTCCCTTCTGGAGGGCTAGCACCAGTCTAGAGGGGCTTTAGTCTGTTTTCCTCTTTGCTGTATTTCTAGTACCTTGAAGCGTGTCAGGCATGTAAGTGGGATTCAAGAAATAGGCGTTGCTTGGTGATATCTCAGCCTCTACTGGTCGCCCAGCCTCCCTCTCACACACCAGTCACTGGTCCTCCTACCTCCATCCTCACCCGTGAACAGGGAGACGGTCTCTGCAGGAGCACCCTCATCCTGTCTGCTCATGAGACGCAGGACAAAAGCCCGTTAGTGGAAGAAAGAAGAGGGATAGCCCCACCTAAAGTGGTTAGAAATGGCTGGTTTTCTCTACACAAAACCCTGAAGGCACCATAGTCGGTGAATGGAAATTCGTGTCATGCACTGAACGTTAGATGGCTGAGTGAAGAGCTGCATAGATGAGAGTTTACAGCACTAGGTCTGATGATGTGGGTGTTCAGCACGCTGTTATCCTAAGTTCCTCTTGTGTGAAAGGCACTCTGATGAAAGGGTGTCCAGCTGCTTGCCACGCAGAAAGCCAACGATGAGGTGAGGTCGGTGGGAAGGAAGCTTTGCTTTGTTCTGGATGCCAGCAACTTGGGGAGTGGGCAGACTCTTGTCCAAAGGCTGACTCCCCTCCACCACCCTCCCTCCGCTGACCATCGGGGGCAAGAGATTTTCTAGACTAAGGGAGGGGGCTACATGCAGAAACAGCGCAGTCAGTGCTGACGGTCCTCTGGAGATCGGTCATCTGTGGTCTGACGAGTGTCGTCTTGATTGTTTTAGGTACAGTTGGTCTTCAGCTCCAGGGTCGGCTTCTTCCCATTTCTTGAGGCCGGTTCTCAGGATGGTGGCAGCTTTCATCACAGCCACGGTCTGGTCATACACAGCTAACTTCTCCCACCTGGTGGGGGTTTCAGCATCTGTAAGGCAGCTCACAGGACACGGCTTAGAATATTATTCATAGCCTGTGAGGAGGAAATAAATGTCCTTGACTTCCCTTACTGACTAAGCTGTAATAGTTTTGTCCTGTCTGACTGCTTTCCTTTCCTTCTGCATTTTCTTACCTCTCTCTTCTTCAGCTACAGTTTTTTCTCCACAGACAAAAGCAGGCAGAGGACATGGGGAATGTTGACCACAGGATCCTGCTCCGTTTCAGAACAAGCACTGGCTTGAAGCTGACAGCCTCTCAGGCTGAGTCGTTCACGAACATGCTGGCTGTTCTCTTTGGAGCCGCCATCACTTTATATGGGAGCTTGGAGGCTGGTTTAATTAAAGTTATCTGAATAGCGTACAGTATGCCAGATGTTCATAATAAATATAATGTAGCTTATGTAATGTTATGCCATCATGGAATATATTGGAATGGTTGTGATTATCCATTATTACCCACAATAAATCTAAATTTATTTCACTGTTTTTAGGCATTAAGCTTTTCTCAACCACTATAAATTAGCTTAGTATTTGAACTTTGCCTTTTGCTGAAGTTTTTCCAATAGAGATAATTAAAGAGCTCTTTCGGCAAAATTAGCTCATGATATTTCCATTAGAATTAAAAATGCACGTGGGATACTGCAGCCTATGATATGGATGTTTATGATTGACATTTTAAAGTACAACTACCAATTAAACATTTCTTTCTCCTTCCTCTTTTCCTTCTTAGAGTGCAAAGGTAAAATCTCTTAATTTAGTTCCATAAGCTCTTTTGGCGGCGCTAATGGTAAAAAACCCACCTGCCAGTGCAGGAGGCATAAGAGACACAGGTTCAATCCTTGGGTCAGAAGATTCCCTGGAGTAGGAAATGAAAGCCCACTCCAGTATTCTCGCCTGGAGAAGCCCACAGACAGAGGGTCCTAGTGGTGACAGTCCACGAGGTCACAAGAAGTCAGGCATGACTGAAGCAACTTGGCATAAACTCTTTATTTATCTCCATCAGTTCAGTTCAGTTCAGTCACTCAGCTGTGTCTGACTCTTTGCGACCCCATGAACTGCAGCACGCCAGGCCTCCCTGTCCATCACCAACTCCCAGAGTTCACTCAAACTCATGTCCATAAACAAATGCTATTTTTAATGTTTTTGAAAATAGTATACTAACATTTTCAGAATTAGAAGGCCTTGGCTTAATAAACACTTAGCATCTGGTGAACACTCACTTGTCCACAGCTGTGACCAGGGAAGGCTCCAGTGGAGGACTAGGATCAACGTGTGAGGAGGACGTGGCTGTGTACAGGACAGTCGGCTGTTCTTAAGCACGTATTTCCTTTTTCTAAAGTTCTACCTTATTTTACTGAAGTAGAATTGATTGACAATGTTGTATTATTTGCAGGCACATACATGTGAGTCTGAGTATGTGTGTACCCTTTTTCAGATTATTTCCCCTTATAGGTTATTATGGAATGCTGAGTAGAGTTTCCTGTGTGCATGTTAATCCCAAACTCCTAATTGATCCCTCCCTCTCCTTTCCCCGTTGATAAGCATCAGTTTGTTCCCTCTGTCTGTGAATCTATTTCTATTTTGGAAGTAAGTTCATTTGTATCTTAAAAACATTTAAAAAGAAAAATAAATGAATAAATATGACTTCACCAATCATCACAATACTGTCTTGTTAAACAACAACAATAATAAAAAAATATATACTATCATGTCATGGATTTTCTTTACTACAAACCAAAGCTATTACTGCTCTGTTATATTTAGTGCCATGCCTGGAGAGCATTGGCACCAAATAAATAACTTCTAAATAAATGGATAAATCAGAGTATCTTAACATCAAATTAAAAAAGAAAGAAAAATAAAAACAAAGGTGTATTTTCATAAGTAGCACACAAGCATTTAGGTTTCTTATGGTGTCCAAGGGATGATGAAGAAGACTGAAGACCTTCCTCACCCATGTAAACTCATATTCTCACCATCCCTGCAGTGAACTCACTGATCCATTTACCCAGAGACCCCCAGGACTGACTGTGGGACAGACCAGGATGGAATCTCTTTAGTGAGAATTAACCTAAGGTCCGTCTAGTCAAGGCTATGGTTTTGTCTGTGGTCATGTATGGATGTGAGAGTTGGACTGTGAAGAAAGCTGAGTGTCAAAGAATTGATGCTTTTAAACTGTGGTGTTGGAGAAGACTCTTGAGAGCCCCTTGGACTGCAAGGAGATCCAACCAGTCCATCCTAAAGGAGATCAGTCCTGGGTATTCTTTGGAAGGAATGATGCTAAAGCTGGAACTCCAGTACTTTGGCCACCTCATGTGAAGAGTTGACTCATTGGAAAAGACTCTGATGCTGGGAGGGATTGGGGGCAGGAGGAGAAGGGAACGACTGAGGATGAGATGGCCGGATGGCATCACTGACTCGATGGACGTGAGTCTGAGTGAACTCCGAGAGATGGTGATGGACAGGGAGGCCTGGCGTGCTGCGATTAGTGGGGTCGCAGAGAGTCAGACACGACTGAGTGACTGAACTGAACTGAGCTGAACCTAATAATGAAGTAGCTTCCCTGCGAAGTTTGAGGACCCAGTCGAGCATCTGAGTGTCAGTGTGACCGTGTTTTGAGTTCAGGGATATACATGGTGGTGTTGTCAGCAAACAGATGATTTCTAAACTGTGAGCCAGAATGAAATCATCATGGCAGTGAGTCTATGAGGAGATGAAGCTGTGGTCAGAGGGGGAGAAACAAGAGAGAGACTAAGAGACACTCACCCACATCCAGGCGAGAACAGTGGGGACTGAAGCACAGCCCGAAGGCATCCTTTTCCAGGCAGGCAGCCTGGCACGGGTGGGCACTGGCTCAGGCCCCTGGAGCCTGGGTTCCACTGCAGCCCTCTCAGCCTCTAACCCCCAAGCAAGGAGTTTGCACGTGTGGCACATTTTCTCATCTCAAAGAAAGTGCTTTACACTGTACTGTATGTTTCATTAGCTTGAGATGAGTTAACTAGAAGAATTCTTTATTAGCTATCAAAAATGATCAAGTTCAAAAGGCATAAATCATAGTAGCTTTGAATTCAGTGACATTATTTTGTGGGTTTTGGTTATTCTCTGAAAAATGTATATATCTCAAAAGAGAAGCTAAATCCTCATGTGACTAAGCAGCAGATTCTAGAACAATGGCTGAGTTTGGCCAAGATGAGGCAGAATTGGAGGCTGGAGGGTCCTGCCTGGGAAACAAATGGTCTGGTATCAGGGATATGGCCCTCGGTCATGAGCTCTCTCCTTGCCTCCTGAATTAGCTGTAATTCAGCCCCACAGAAAGCAGCACAGAGCTGAGCTTATGGGTCTGCAGCTCAGATGGCCAACAGGCACACGAAAAGATGAGAGACGTCACTAACTATTAGAGAAACAGAAATCAAAGCTACAACAGGGCATCACCCCACACCAGTCAGAATGGCCATCATCACGAAGTCTACAAACAAGTGCTGGCGAGGGTGTGGAAAAAAGGGAACCCTCAGATGCTGCTGGTGCTAATGCAAACTGGTGCACCCACCAAGGAAAACAGGATGGAGGCTCCTTAAAAATATAAAAACAGAACTACCATGTGGCTCAGTAACCCCACTCCTGGGCAAATAGCTAGATCAAACCATAATTTGAAACGATACATGCACCCCACTGCTCATGGGAGCACTGTTTACAATAGCCAGGACCCGGAAACCACCTAGATGTCCACCAGTAGAGGACAGGGTGAGCAGGTGTGGCACATACACGCACTGGGATACTGCTCAGCCGCAGAAGCACGGAACCATGCCATTCGCAGCAACACGGAGAGACCGAGGGATTATCACACTGAGTGAAGTGAGTCAGACAAACATCATACTCTGTCACAAATGTGGAATCTAAAAAGCGATACAAACACCCACATCCCCCATCCAGTAACCTCACCATCAGACCTCCTCTCACTCCGACCCTCCTGCTTCGCTCGTATAAAGACCCTTGTCGTTATTCTGTCATCACTGTAAATTTTGAACTTATGCACAAAACAGAAATAGACTCACATATATAGAAAAAACAAAACGAAAAAGCTTATGTTTGCCAAAGGGGAAGGGAGGTAAGGGATAAATGAAGAGTCTAGCATCGGCATACATGTGCGCACGCATGCTTAGTCCGCTCAGCTGTGTCCAACTCGTTGTGACCCCGTGGAAGGTAGCCCACCAGTCTCCTCTGTCCACGGAATTTTCCAGGCAAGAACACGTGAGTGGATTGCCATTTCCTTCTCCAGGGATCTTCTCGACTCAAGGACTGAACCCATGTCTCTTGTATCTCCTGCCTTGGAAGGCAGGTTCTTTAGCACAGAGCCACCGGGGAGCCCCAGGATCACGCGGCTGTATAAAATAGATCACAGCAAGTTCCCAAGTAAAGACAGGGAACTCTGCTCAGCATTCTGTAATAACTTTTAAGGGGGAAAGAACCTGAAAAAGAATAGATATGTATAACTGAATCACTTTGCTGATACACAAACATTGTAAATCAACTGTATATCAATTTTTAAAAAAAGTTAACAAAAAGACTCCAAAATGGGTCTCACTTGGGGAAAGTCAAGGAGCCTGCAAAACTGAGTTCTATTTGGAGGCTCTGGGGAGAATGTCTGTCCTTGTGTTTCCCAGCTTCCAGAGACCCTGGGACCCCTTGCTTCATGGCCCCACATCCCCCATCCAGTACCTCATCATCACATCTCCTCTCACTCCGACCCTCCTGCTTCTCTCTTATAAAGACCCTTGTCATTATTCTGTCATCACTGTAAATTGTATAATATAAACTGTACAACAATTGCATCCCTGACTAACTGTGATCAGTCATAATAGGTGGAAGCAGTGACAGATTTTATTTTCTTTGGCTCCAAAATTACTGTGAACGGTGACTGCAGTCATGAAATTAAAAGATGCTTGACACTTGGAAGGAAAGCTATAATAAACCTAGACAGCATATTAAAAATTGGAGACATCACTTTGTCAACAAAGTTCCATTTAGTCAAAGCTATGGTTTTTCCAGTAGTCATGTACGGATGTGAGAGCTGGACCATTAAGAAGGCTGAGCACCGAAGAATTGATGCTTTCACATTGTGGTGCTGGAGAAGACTCTTGAGAGTCCCTTGGACTGTCAAGAGATCCAACTAGTCAATGTAAAGGAAATCAGCCATGAATATTCACTGGAAGTACTGATGCTGAAGCTGAAGCCCCACTACTTTGGCCACCTGGTGTGAAGCGCCGACTCACTGGAAAGGACCCTGATGCCGAGAAAGATCAGACATAAAAGGAGAAAAGAGTGGCAGAGGATGGGATGGTTGGACAGCATCGCCGATTCAACGGACGTGAGTCTGAGCGAATTCCAGGAAATGAGGAGGAGCTGGGCAGCCCGCACGCTGCAGTCCGTGGGGCCACAGACAGTCGAACACAGCTTAGCAGCCGAACAACAGCAATAGTGACAGGTGACTATCCTGTGAGCACGTGGGCTCTGCATAACAAACTTACCATCTGTCACCTAATCTCATCAGCAAAGTCCCTTTTGCCGCATAAGGTTAACATGTCCACAGTATTCTGCCTGTTACAATTCCGCTAATTATTTTCATCCTCATAATTTTAAGACTAAAATTTGATTTAGCTTTTCAGATCTTTGGACTTCACTCATAGCTCAGTGAGTAAAGAATCTGCCTGCAATGCAGGAGACCCTGGTTCTATTCCTGGGTCTGGAAGATCCACTGGAGAAGGGATAGGTTACCCACTCCAGCATTCTTGGGCTTCCCGTGTGGCTCAGCTGGTAAATAATCCACCTGCAATGTGGGAGACCTGGATTTGATCCCTGGGTTGGGAAGACCCCCTGGAGAAGGGAAAGACTACCCACTCCAGTATTCTGGCCTGGAGAACTCCATGGATTGTATAGTCCATGCGGTTGCATAAAGTTGGACACGACTGAGCGACTTTCACTACTGGGATCTTTACTCCACAGAAATCAATATCTGGCAATGACTTCCTCAAATATCCAAATAATTGGAAAATGTACTTCCCAATATAGTGCCATCTGAGCTGTTTCCTGACTCTCCCTGGGACTGCAGGGTGCCAGTGCCCTGCTGAGGACGCACTGTGGGCCCTCTGCTGTGTCCCCAGGAGGAATCCAGCTGCTCAACCCCTATGTGGCCCTTAAAATGTTGCGCCAGTGTCTGCTGTGCAGCAAAGTGAGTCAGCTACACGTGCATGTGATGTCCATGCCTCCTTCCCACCCCGCCCCATATCCCCTCCTCTAGGTCACCACAGAGCACCAGTGAGCTCCTTGTTTAATACAAAAGTGGGAACGTTCAGATTGGCAGGAGGAGGAAGGCAATGTGAACTTGAAGAAGAGCAGCTGAGTTATCCTGGCTCAGAAGGCAAAGTTGGGCAACCACATGGCCCAGAAGACATCAGGAGGAAGGTTTTCATCCCCTGGAGATGGCCAAGTCAGGCATCCAACCAACTGAGGAAACTAGTGAACAGGAGGCTGGAGAAAGGGTCCCCAGCGACAGATGGGGTATGTGCTCGGGGCCCAGCCTTGTCCACCTGCTTGCTGCCCCACTGGCCACACCTCTGCAGCCCTACTGCTGGCTTCTTTCTGGGCTCCCATCTCTCAGGTCACACCCTGTGAGGGCCCTGCCCCCAGCCTGCTTCTTTTCTGAAGGCCACTGCCTCTCTCAGGGCAGCCTCTCCAGCCTCTTCTCCACCCTGCCCTCCTTCTTGCGGGAGCCATCAACCTTCCTCCTGATCCCGGATGAGGAGCCCCAGCTCCTGGGTGGTCCTTCTCAGCTGCTCACACCTTCTGAAAAGAGTCCTTTGAACAGTTCAGTTCAGTCGCTCAGTCGTGTCTGACTCTTTGTGACCCTATGAACTGCAGCATGCCAGGCCTCCCTGTCCATCACCAACTCCTGGAGTTCACCCAAACTCATGTCCATTGACTCATGGATGCCATCCAGCCATCTAATCCTCTGTCATCCCCTTCTCCTCCTACCTTCAGTCTTTTCCAGCATCAGGGTCTTTTCCAAAGAGTCAGCTCTTCGCATTCGGTGGCCAAAATATTGGAGTTTCAGCTTCAACATCAGTCCTTCCAATGAACATTTAGAACTGATTTCCTTTAGGATGGACTGGTTGGATCTCCTTGCAGTCCAAGGGACTCTCAGGAGTCTTCTCCAACACCACAGTTCAAAAGCATCAGTTCTTCAGTGCTCACCTTTCTTTGTAGTCCAACTCTCACATCCATGCATGACTACTGGAGAAACCATAGCCTTGACTAGCCTTGTCCTTTGAACAAACTCTCCTCAAATTGTTCTGAGTGTGGCCCCGTGTCCTGCCGGTGCCTTGACAGACATGGCGAGACGTCACACAGGGCCATGCAGGTCCTCAGAGGACTTTAACCTTCCTCCCAGGGGAATGGGAGCCTGCTTCTGTGAGCAGACACCTGATGTGACCTAAGGGACCTCCACAAGGGCCACTCCCTGATGAGAGACTCCAGAGGGCAAGGAGAGGAGGCGGTGCCCAGCTGGTGAGGGGCAGTGGCAGAGGCCACGCAGAGCCCTGAGGGCGGTAGCCCAGCTCTTGGTGCCTCTGGAGGCTGAGCCGACGGGACTTCCGCAGGATGGAGACGCGAGGAAAAGGAAGATGCTGCCGAGTGCTGTGGCATGAATGGCCAGAAGGGTGAGCTTGCAGGGATAGACACAAGAAAGCGTGTGAGTAGAATGGGCTTTGTGGGGGAAGGTAGAAGTTTCCAGTTTGGACGTGTGGAGGTTGGGACGTCGAATATCTGGGATGGACGTGGGCTTCCTGATACCTCTCTGGTCTCACCGCTGGAACTTCACACCCAAGGTTGTGCAGCAGACACACCTGCCTCCTTGCACACCCTTGCACTCATCGAGGGGCCCCAGGCAGGTGCCTTCGGGGACATCATTCCCTCTGCCAGAAAGGATTACTTCCAAATGAGTCTTTCTCTCTCCACTTTTGGATAACTGCTGAGATGACATCTTCTCATCCCAAACTTTTCTTCCCAGACTGTCCACGATCACATTCTCTTTCCAAATTCGCCTAGTCTCTTTTCTGCTGAACTTTCTTACAGTTCTTAGCACTGTCTAACACACGACAGGCGTTCTGCTGGTCCACTGTGCTCACTTTCTGCCCTTCCACTGGGCAGGTTTCCTTGATTTGTTTGTTTTGTTTGTTTCAGCTTGCTTTTCCCTCATTGTTTTTCTTCACTCACTCTATTCAGTGCTGAGAGTGATGAGCAGTCACGCAGTAGACGCTTAAGGACTATTTGTTGAAGAAAGGAACAGATGCGGCTGCAGGTTTCTCCTTACAGTCACCTGAAAACTTGCACACATGTGAATTTCATCCATAAATACTCCTGGGTGAGTGGCACCTGAGTGTCACCGGAGGCCAGGCACTGTGCATTAAAAAAAATAAATTGATGTGGTCTACACCCTCCCAGATTCTGCATTCAGTCTAAACATTTTCAGAGAAAGGGATTCAGTGAGACTGCCTTTAATTTTTTTACATCCTTTTGATTCACACGAGTTTCATCTGCCTAATAATATTGAATCCATGTGCCCTCAGGAGAGAATGAAAACTTTCTCCAGAGAGTCCTTTGAACAGTTCAGTTCAGTCGCTCAGTCGTGTCTGACTCTTTGTGACCCTATGAACTGCAGCATGCCAGGCCTCCCTGTCCATCACCAACTCCTGGAGTTCACCCAAACTCATGTCCATTGACTCATGGATGCCATCCAGCCATCTAATCCTCTGTCATCCCCTTCTCCTCCTACCTTCAGTCTTTTCCAGCATCAGGGTCTTTTCCAAAGAGTCAGCTCTTCGCATTCGGTGGCCAAAATATTGGAGTTTCAGCTTCAACATCAGTCCTTCCAATGAACATTTAGAACTGATTTCCTTTAGGATGGACTGGTTGGATCTCCTTGCAGTCCAAGGGACTCTCAGGAGTCTTCTCCAACACCACAGTTCAAAAGCATCAGTTCTTCAGTGCTCACCTTTCTTTGTAGTCCAACTCTCACATCCATGCATGACTACTGGAGAAACCATAGCCTTGACTAGCCTTGTCCTTTGAACAAACTCTCCTCAAATTGTTCTGAGTGTGGCCCCGTGTCCTGCCGGTGCCTTGACAGACATGGCGAGACGTCACACAGGGCCATGCAGGTCCTCAGAGGACTTTAACCTTCCTCCCAGGGGAATGGGAGCCTGCTTCTGTGAGCAGACACCTGATGTGACCTAAGGGACCTCCACAAGGGCCACTCCCTGATGAGAGACTCCAGAGGGCAAGGAGAGGAGGCGGTGCCCAGCTGGTGAGGG
Source organism: Litocranius walleri (assembly GCA_006410535.1). Classification (NCBI taxonomy): domain Eukaryota; kingdom Metazoa; phylum Chordata; class Mammalia; order Artiodactyla; family Bovidae; genus Litocranius; species Litocranius walleri. Next base: position 4,275,954 of record SJYG01000068.1, read on the forward strand.
GCAGTGGCAGAGGCCACGCAGAGCCCTGAGGGCGGTAGCCCAGCTCTTGGTGCCTCTGGAGGCTGAGCCGACGGGACTTCCGCAGGATGGAGACGCGAGGAAAAGGAAGATGCTGCCGAGTGCTGTGGCATGAATGGCCAGAAGGGTGAGCTTGCAGGGATAGACACAAGAAAGCGTGTGAGTAGAATGGGCTTTGTGGGGGAAGGTAGAAGTTTCCAGTTTGGACGTGTGGAGGTTGGGACGTCGAATATCTGGGATGGACGTGGGCTTCCTGATACCTCTCTGGTCTCACCGCTGGAACTTCACACCCAAGGTTGTGCAGCAGACACACCTGCCTCCTTGCACACCCTTGCACTCATCGAGGGGCCCCAGGCAGGTGCCTTCGGGGACATCATTCCCTCTGCCAGAAAGGATTACTTCCAAATGAGTCTTTCTCTCTCCACTTTTGGATAACTGCTGAGATGACATCTTCTCATCCCAAACTTTTCTTCCCAGACTGTCCACGATCACATTCTCTTTCCAAATTCGCCTAGTCTCTTTTCTGCTGAACTTTCTTACAGTTCTTAGCACTGTCTAACACACGACAGGCGTTCTGCTGGTCCACTGTGCTCACTTTCTGCCCTTCCACTGGGCAGGTTTCCTTGATTTGTTTGTTTTGTTTGTTTCAGCTTGCTTTTCCCTCATTGTTTTTCTTCACTCACTCTATTCAGTGCTGAGAGTGATGAGCAGTCACGCAGTAGACGCTTAAGGACTATTTGTTGAAGAAAGGAACAGATGCGGCTGCAGGTTTCTCCTTACAGTCACCTGAAAACTTGCACACATGTGAATTTCATCCATAAATACTCCTGGGTGAGTGGCACCTGAGTGTCACCGGAGGCCAGGCACTGTGCATTAAAAAAAATAAATTGATGTGGTCTACACCCTCCCAGATTCTGCATTCAGTCTAAACATTTTCAGAGAAAGGGATTCAGTGAGACTGCCTTTAATTTTTTTACATCCTTTTGATTCACACGAGTTTCATCTGCCTAATAATATTGAATCCATGTGCCCTCAGGAGAGAATGAAAACTTTCTCCAGTTGGTCTGTCAGTTTTGGTGGATGTCATATTTTTATCCAGTTTGAGCACTTATTTTTTTATTAGTCTTAGGAGCCCTAAGTAGAGGGTCTTAAAATTTACTTAACAGTGGTACCATCTTGTCAGATAAGACCATCAGTGGAATCTGCTTATTCTAAATGAGAAGATGATACACAAGTCTTTCTGTTTCACCTCTTGCATTATTTTTGTTGAGGTTTGAAGCTTTCGGTTTTTAAATTTATATTGTCTCTCATCACCGATGTGACTAGAATGCAGTCAGGAATGTACCAAATGTACTTGCCAATCTGGGAAATTAGAAGAACACAACCTGTTTGTGATCATTTTGTGGGGTTTTGCTTCAGTTAAAAAGGGTGCTGGGAGTATCTGGGGTCCCTGTGGAAGGTGAAAGGGTGTCATCCCCTCCATGAAACACACTTGACTTTGAACAAGTCCCGGGATCACTGTGAGATGGTTAATAACAAGGAAAACATTGATGGAACATTTCCCAAGAAAGCTCCCAGGAAATGAATTGTTTGTAGACATTAAAATGAATTTTTAACCTAAATGCTTTATTATTTAAGTTTGTTTTCTGTCTGTTTTACCATCAAAAGACGAAAGTCTTCTTTGAATCGATGATCATACATTCATTTACCAGCAAAGTTAATGCCTGCTGTCTCCTCTTGGGCACTCAAACCCTTTAAAGAAAAAGGGCAATGGAGAAGGCGATTGCCAGCCACACTTGGGGCTGAATTATCACAGCCCTGGCTGTCCCATTGCATCACACAAAGAAACTGGGTGAGCTTCTAGGAAGTTATTTCCAAAAATAACAATACTGAAATTTGACCTGCACCTCTTGTACTCTTGCATTTTTTGTGAGTTAAGTACACCAGCATGGCAAAGAACTCTAATAATTTTTTTCCTTAATCCCACATATGAAGTAGCTACATTTCTCCCATAAGATTAATGAGGTAAGTTCATGTAAAGGTTATGTATTCAGCTAAAACCTGGCAGGAAAATTGAGAACACATTTAACATGATTTGTCATTAAAAATTACACCCTGTCTGCTTTTTCGATTGTTGGATCCTGATTGTTGAGTTGCTTGCCAAGGAGCAGAGCTCAAGTGCTTTGAGAAAAATTCTAAAAACAAGAAAAGAAAAAGAAAGTAACCTGTTAATTGAATGAGTAGAAACAGGAAAATAAAGATATGACAACTTTAGTAGCTATCTAACACACACGAAATTGTGAAAGCAGGCAAGATATAAAGCTCTTATTGCCACTGAAATAATTATGTGTATGTGTTACGTCACTTTGGTCACGTCCGACTATGTGCATAGAGCCCACCAGGCTCCTCTGTCCACGGGATTCTCCAGGCAAGAATACTGGAGTGGGAGGCCACGCCCTCCTCCAGGAATCTTCCCAACCCAGGAATCGAATTTGCGTCTCGTGTCTCCTGCATTGGCAGGAGGGTTCTTTACCACTAGTGCCACCTGGAAAATAGTTGATATATGTAAATAAATAGATTATTGAATCAATAGATAGTGAATTATACAAAGAGCTCTCCAGTAAAGTGTCTATGTGGCTGTAAAATTATTGTAATACTAATGAGTCATATTCGCATTTCAAGTTTTATAGCTAATCTAATGAGCGATAATATAAAGCAGCTTAAACTAGGGAAGAGAGAGAAACTAAGACACTGTTACAGATTGCTGAGATCTCCATTGCCGTATCGCCATTGCCACTGACACACACGGGGTTCCAGGCAACCTGGGGAAGAGCCAAGGTGCCCCACGCCTTGAGCATTTCCCCCAGGCTTTGGCTTAGGGACAGTAGACCAGTATCATACCATCTGCTGAAACTGCAGTGGCTTGTTTGCCGTCGTTCTGCAGCACTAAGAGGAGGCCCACTGGGCCGCCCCTTGGGAGGTAAAAGTTGCATATAGCCATTGTGTCGTGAAGGCTGAACATCAGTTTTCAAAATCTTTATTCGGCTGGAGCCCTGACCATTTATTGATTAAAAAATAAGAAGTGAGTGACTATATCTATGATATGTAAGTGAAAGCAATGTTTGATTTTTTATTAGAAAACCAACATGCAGTTAAGACTAGGGGACCAGTGACAGCCATCATGTCCGGGGCCCGTGTTACGGGGGCCCCAGGGCAGCCCGCCGCCTCCCGCTCCCCGAGGTTTGCACCGGAGGGGCACCGTGGGCCACTGGGGCCCTGACGGACAGCCCTCCCTGGCTGGAAGGGACCTACCAAACGCAAGGATGGACTTTCCTGAAGGAAGGCAAGAGGGGCAGGAAAGGAAAAGGCTGCCATCCACCAACAAGCAGGCAGGTGTGCTTGGGAAATAAGCATGGAGGAAAGCCAAAAAGAAAACCAAAGCTTTAAAGCTGAAGAATAAGCCTACACAGCCATATGTCAGATATGGTGCCTATAAAATATTCATTTTTTTTATCCAACAGCCAAGGAAGAAAATGAGGAGAATCAGAATTTTTCTCAGACTAAAATCACAGATATTTTCTTATTTCTGTATTTTTAAATTATTATCCCTCACTTCTGGGAAAACTTTCTAGAAATTATACATAGAGGAATGTTTTGTATGACTCTATTATCATAAAAGAAGAATTAATCCAAAACTCTAGAACATGTCAAATATTATGAAAGAATAAACCAGATTCTGTTCATTATATTCATGCTTAGACTGTTATCTGATATTGAGCACAGCCTCTTAGTATTTCACGGTGTTTTTGTTTTTTACAAAATAACCTAAATAGAAATGATCTTGATGATGGTCTCTTTGGCCTGAACTTGTAGTTCGGAATCTCTCTTCTAATTCTGATTTCTAATTCTAACTCCTCTCTCACATTAACATGCAAAGTGAAGGAAATCACAACCATGTCCTGTCCTCAAATCCTGTCTCTTGCAGAGGAGGAAAATAGAGCTTCCTTGCTTAACCTGCATCCCGCTCTGACTCCGGAGATGTTGAGAGGATAAAGTGATCGTGTCTGCAAGAATCCTGGAGCTCCTCAGAAGTGATCTAATTTGCCTACTTCGAAGGTTTATTGAGGGGATAAAAGAGAACTCAAATTTCTGTGAAGTGTTGCGAGCATCTCTGAAGAAAGGAGGCATGCATATTCCGCTACTCTCATCCTGTGTATTAATATGCAGAAAAGTTCAGTTCAAGTATATCTATTCTTATTTTGAAGTGATGAGAAAAGTACTTCCCCTCTTAGATATGCACTTCATCTTGTGGTTGCACCAAATAAGTTAATCCTCCAGTTACTGATATCATTAAATTTCCTTTTGAAATAGAGACGGCAAAATAGGCTTTAGCTGCAGATTTGATAGCACTGCTCTTAGAATTTGTCAGTGATATCCACCTGCAAATAAAAACTTGGTAAAGCATGTTCACTAAAGAGATGCACAACTTGACAGCTGTAAGTTAAGTTTTATTGAGGGCAGAATGAGGACTGCAGGCTGGGAGACAGCCTCTCAGATAGCTCTGAGAGACTGCTCCACAGAGGCGCTCAGAGAAGGTCAGTATAAGAGATTTTGGAGAAGGGGGAGTTCAAAGCAATCAAGCCCTGACTTTACAAAAGGTTTTCTGCTAGGCATGAGGATCTGATGTTATCAGGAAGGAATTTAGTTCTTTTCGAGATACGAGGAAATGCAAGGATTGGCATCATGAAATCAGTTCCTGAAATCATCTAACCCTCTAGATGTCTGTTCCACCTGGTTCCCTGGAGCACAGAGTGCCTCACTCCGCCCTGATCTCCCTCCCTGTTGCTGAAGGCCCACAGCTGCAGCAGTGGGGGGTTCAGTCTCTGCAGATGGCAAATGCCCTCTTTCAGTCACTGGCACTGCTCTTGGCAAGTGCCAGTTTGTAGCTGACAAGCAGATGCTCATTGTTTTTAACAGTTTCACCAGTGTGCCCCCCTGGAGTCTTCCTCTGGGTGATATGGGGCATCTGCTTTGGACTGGTCACTGGTCGTCCATCCAGTTCAGCTGAAGTTCAGTTGCTCAGTCATGTCCAACTCTTTGCAACCTCATGGACTGCAGCACGCCAGTCTCCCCTGTACATCTTGAAGCCTACTCAAACTCATGTCCATTGAGTTGTGATGCCATCCCACATTCTCATCCTCTGTGTCCCCTTCTCTTCCCGCCTCAACCTTTCCCAGAATCAGGGTAATGAGTCAGTTCTTCCCATCAGGTGGCCAAAGGATTGGAGTTTCAGCCTCAGCCTCAGCCATCCATCCACTCCCAAGCAATCACCTTGTTTCAGGTAGATGCGGCTTCCTCTTCGGCCTCTGGGTCACCTTCCAGTCTGACCAGTTTGATTCCTAGTCCTTGGCTATATCTGGATCATTTGCATCCTAATGGTGACAGCTCTGCTTATCCATCCCTCCTTTGCATAGTCCAAAGTCCTGCCTGGCCTCTGAGCATGGCAGGAAACACTCAGTCTCCCTCACAAGTGGCCAGTGGTGCCTCCAGTTACTGGGTTCCTTGACTGCTCATCTGATCTAGCTTGAACAAGCCCCATCGCCTATTATCATTCAGCTGACATAGGGCGGCCTGACCCAGCCCACCCCGTGGTCCTGGTGGGCACACTCCATTTGTTGGTTGAACACTGGCTTCAGGATTATCCAGGCAGCAGCCAACTCCCTGTTTTAAATACTTTGAGAGATTTATTATAGACACAAGAACAAGAGGGGCACGAGTGATAAACAAAGGAAACATCAGAGACACAAGTTCTGTCCCTGAGCTGGGAAGATGCCCTGACAGAGGCATGGCAGCACATGCCCATATGCATTCCTGGAGAGTCTCACGGACAGATGAGCCTGGCTGGCTACAGTCCACGGGGCCACAGAGAGTCAGACATGACTAAGAGACTGTGACTTGGAAATATGTTTAATAGACGATGGCAGGAAAACATAGTTCAGTTCAATTCCATTCATTCAGCCACTCAGTCATGTCTGCCTCTTTGTGACTTCATGGACAGGCTCCTCTATCCAAGGAATTTTCCCGGCAAGAATGCTAGAGTGAGGTGGCATTTCCTCCTCCAGGGGATTTCCCAAACCAGGGATTGAACCCCGGGACCCAGGTCTCTTGCATTACCTGCATTGACAAGCAGGTTCTTTGCAAAAGGCACCACCTGGGAAGTCCCCCCAAATATCTGTGGTAGAATGAAATAGAGGTGAAGGCGAGCAGGCCTTGGTTCAGATTCACATCTGCCGCATGCCAGCTGGTGGGCATGAGCTGGCTGCTTAAACTATGTGCATCACTCTCTGACTTGTAAATTGCTTATGGTGGTGGCAGTTCAGTTGCTCAGTCACGTCTGACTCTTGAGACGCTATGGACTGTAGCGCACCAGGCTCCTCTGTCCCTGGGGTTTTCCAGGCAGGAAAACTGGAGTGGGTTGTCATTTCCTTCTCCACGGGATCTTCCTGACTGGGAATCAAGCCTGGATCTCTTGAACTGCAGATAGATTCCTCACCAACTGAGCCATCAGGAGCGCTCCATAAATTGCATATAATAACATCTAATTTAGATTGTTCTTATAAGAATTAAGGGAGGTCAGACACATGAAAGACTTCAGTAAGCCTTCAGCAATGGCCTTATTTTCCTTACTGTCTTATTGGTCAGGTATATACTTCTCATTCCAGCTGAGCTATTCCAAAACCTAAAAGATGATGTTGTGAAAGTGCTGCACTCAATATGCCAGCAAATTTGGAAAACGCAGCAGTGGCCACAGTACTGGAAAAATCAGTTTTCATTCCAATCCCAAAGAAAGGTAATGCCAAAGAATGCTCAAACTACCGCACAATCGCGTTCGTCTCACATGCTAGCAGAGTAATGCTCAAAATTCTCCAAGCCATGAGTAACAGTACCTGAATTAAGAACTTCCACATATTCAAGCTGGGTTTAGAAAAGGCAGAGGAACCAGAGATCAAATTGCCAACATCCACTGGATCATAGAAAAAGCAAGAGTTCCAGAAAACCATCTATTTCTGCTTTATTGACTACGCCAAAGCTTTTGACTGTGTGGATCACAACAAACTGTGGAAAATTCTTCAAGAGATGGGAATACCAGACCACCTGACCTGCCTCCAGAGAAATCCATATGCAGGTGAAGAACTAATAGTTAGAATTGGACATGGAACAACAGACTGGTTCCAAATTGGGAAAGGAGTATGCCAAGGCTGTATGTTGCCATTTTGCTTATTTAATATGAAGAGAACATCATGGGAAATGCTGAGCTGGATGAAGCACAGCTGGAATCAATGTTGCTGGGAGAAATATCAATAACCTCAGATATGCAGATGGCAACACCCTTATGGCAGAAAGCAAAGAGTAACTAAAGAGCCTCCTGATGAAGTGAAAAAGGAGAGTGGAAAACTTGGCTTAAAATTCAACATTCAGAAAACAAAGATTATGGCATCCGGTCTCATCGCTTCATGGTAAATAGATGGGGAAAAAATGGAAACTTTCAGTTCATTTCAGTTCATTTGCTCAGTTGTGTCTGACTCTGCTACCTCATGGACTGCAGCATGCCAGGCTTCTCTGTTCAGAACCAACTCCCGAAGCCTATTTTAACTTATGTCCATCATGTTGGTGATTCCATCCAACCATCTCATCCTCTATCGTCCCCTTCTCTGACCGCCTTCAATCTTTCCCAGCATCAAGGTCTTTTCCAGTGAGCCAAATCTTCCTGTCAGTTGGCCTAAGTATTGGAGTTTCCAACGTCAGGATCAGTCCTTCCAATGAATATGCAGGACTGATTTTCTTTAGGATTGACTGGTTTGATCTCCTTTCAGTCCGAGACACTCTCAAGAGACTTCTCCAGCACCACAGTTCAAAAGCATCAATTCTTCAGTATTCGTCTTTCTTTACAGTCTAACTCTCACATCCATACATGACTACTGGAAAAACCATAGCTTTGATTAGATGGACCTTTGTTGGTAAAGTAATATCTCTCATTTTTAGTAGGCTGTCTAGGTTGACGGTCATTGCTTTTCTTCTATGGAGCAAGCATCTTTTAATTTCATGGTTACAGTCACCATCTGCAGTGATTTTGGAACCCCCCAAAATAATGTCTATCACTGTTTCCTTTTTTTCCCCATCTATTTACCTTGAAGAGATGGGACTGGATGCCATGATCTTAGTTTTCTGAATGTTGAGTTTTAAGCCAACATTTTCACTCTCCTCTTTCACTTTAATTAAAAGGCTCTTTAGTTCTTCTCTTTCTGCCATAAGGTTGGTATCATCTACGTATCTGGGGTTATTTATATTTCTTCCAGCAATCCTGATTTCAGCTTGTGTTTCATCCTGCTCATCATTTCACAGGATGTACTCTGCATATAAATTAAATAAGCAGGGTGAAAATACACAGCCTTACGTACTCTTTCCCCAATTTGGAACCATCTGTTGTTCCATGTCCAGCTCTAACTGTTGCTTCTTGACCTGCATACAGATTTCTCTGGAGGCAGGTCAGGTGGTCTGATATTCCCATCTCTTGAAGAATTTTCCACAGTATTTTTGTGATCCACACAGTCAAAAGCTTTGGCGTCGTCAGTAAAGCAAAAGTAGATGTTTTCCTGGAACTCTCTTGCTTTTTCTGTGATCCAGCAAATGTTGGCAGTTTTATCTCTGGTTCCTCTGCCTTTTCTAAATTCAGCTTGAACATATGGAAATTCATGGTTCGTGTACTGTTGAAGCCTGGCTTGGAGAATTTTGAGCATCACTTTGCTAGCATGTGAGATGAGTGCAATTGTGCGGTAGTTGAACATTCCTTGGCCATTGCCTTTCTTTGGGACTGGAAACAAAACTGACCTTTTTCAGTCCTGTGGCCACTGCTGAGTTTTCCAAATTTGCTGGCATATTAACTATAGCACTTTCACAGCATCATCTTTTAGGATTTGAAGTAGATCAACTGGAATTCCATCACCTCCACTAACTTTGTTCATAGTGATGCTTCCTAAGGTCCACTGGACTTCACACTCCAGGATGTCTGGCTCTAGGTGAGTGATCACACCATCATGGTTATCTGGGTCATGAAGATCTTTTTTGTATAGTTCTCCTGTGTATTCTTGCCACCTTTTATTAATATCTTCTTCTTCTGTTGGGTCCATACAATTTATTTTCTTTATTGTGCTCATCTTTGAATGAAATGATCCCTTGGTATCTCTAATTTTCTTGAAGAGATCTCTAGTCTTCCCCATTCTATTGTTTTTCTCTATTTCTTTGCACTGATCACTGAGGAAGGCTTTCTTCTCTCTCCTTGCTATCCTTTGGAACTCTGCAAATGGGTATAGCTTTCCTTTTCTCCTTTGCCTTTACCTTCTCTTCTTTTCTTAGCTATTTGAAAGGCCTCATCACACAACCATTTTGCCTATTTGCATTTGTTTTTATTGGGGATGAACTTGATCCCTGCCTCCTGTACAATGTCATGAACGTCCATCATAGTTTATCAGGCACTCTGTCTATCAGACCTAATCTCTTGAATTTATTTCTCACTTCCACTGTATAATCATAAATGTTTTGATCTAGGTCATACCTGAATGGTCTACTGGTTTTCCCTATTTTCTTCAATTTAATTCTGAATTTGGCAATAAAGATTTCATGATCTGAGCCACAGGCAGCTCCTGGTCTTGTTTGTGCTGATTGTATAGAGCTTCTCCATTTTTGGCTGCAAAGAATACGATCAGTCTGATTTGGGTATTGACCATCTGGTGATGTCCATGTGTAGAGTCCTCTCTTGTGTTGTTGGAAGAATGTGTTTGCTATGATCAGTATGTTCTCTTGGCAAAACTCTGTTAGCCTTTGACCTGGCTTCCCTTGTGGCTCAGTTGGTAAAGAAATTGCCTGCAATGTGAGCTACCTGGGTTTAATCCCTGGGTTGGGAAGATCCCTTGGAGAAAGGAAAGGCTACTCACTCCAGTATTCTGGCCTGGACAATTCCATGGACTATATAGCCCATGGGATTGCAAAGAGTCAGACACAACTGATCATGTTCAAATGGAAACTTTGACAGACTTTATTCTCTTGGACTCCAAATCACTGCAGATAGTGACTGCAGCCATGAAATTAAAAAATGGTTGCTCTTTGGGAAAAAAGCTATGGCCAACCTAGACAGCATATTAAAAAGCAGAGGCATTACTTTGCAACAAAGGCCCATCTATTCAAAGCTATGGTTTTTCCAGTAGTCATGTATGGATGTGAGAGTTGAACTATAAAGAAAGCTGAGCACTGATGCTTTTGAACCGTGGTGTTGAAGAAGATTCTTGAGAGTCCCTTGGACTGCAAGAAGACCAAACCAGTCCATCCTAAAGGAGCTCAGCCCTGAATAGTCACTGGAGTGACCGATGCTGAAGCTCAGGCTCCAATAGTTTGTCCCCCTCATGTGAAGAACTGACTCGTTGGAAAAGACCCTGATGCTGAGAAAGACTGAAGGCAGGAGGAGAAGGGGATGACAGAGGATGAGATGGTTGGATGGCATCACTGACTTGTTGGCCATGAGTCTGAGCAAGCTCTTGGAAAGGTGATGGACAGAGAGGCCTGGTGTGCTGTAGCCCGTGGGGTCAGAAAGAGGCGGGCATGACTGAGCGACTAAACTGACACTTCCCTTCAAATTATGCCCACTGTCCTTCTGTCCACGTCATTCCTACCATATCGTTAAAACTCCCTGGAAATGAGACCTGTAGCTTGCTCCCCATTTTTGTCAGCCTAAATTTGAGCTGATGGCTTTTAAGTGAGTGTATGTATGTAACACAGTATGACGTGATGATAGAGAGCCTTCCTACTTAATGAAGAAGTGAATCAAGACCCACCCATGCCCTTCTAAGAAGATCCATTTCTGACTTAGGACCACGAGACTTTAATATATGAAGGTCTGTCCTGGGAGCTCCCTGGTGAGAATGGTCGGTGTTATCTGTCTGTACCATAGGAACTTTATTTCTTTCATCATCACCTAATGAAAAAGTGATTATTTCAAGTTTGAGGGTTTCAATGGGTTCAAATATCTCTCTTGGATTTTTTTTTCCCCTGGAAGTTAATACTGTTTGTTTTGGACTCATCATCCAGAATCTCGAATTGAGAGTTTCCTCCCACTGATCACCATATACGATGAGTGTGCGCATAAACCCAAGAGTACGACTGAGAGAGGATGTACAGTTGAGACCTTAAAGTTTCGGTAAAACGGGGCTGCTCACTGGCACACAGTACATCCCCAGATCAGGTAGCAGTGTCCCTGTGAACACCGCAGCCACAGACTCATTGGCTGAAACAGTGGTCGTTGTTTCACACTCATGTGTTTGGACATTGCTCATGGAGGTTCGGTGCAGCTGTTTCTGTGTTTTCCTTTGGGTTTGACTCATGTCTGTTCCAAATATGTTGTTCCTGGGCACACGCTGTGGGAGCAGTAAATATCTAGGGATGCATTTTTCATGACAAGTGATATTTTCTTGCCTCACTTCTAGAAACATTCAACTGGCCCCAGTGAGTCCTGTGGCACCAAATCAAGGTCCTGGGAACCAGCCGCCATATTAATACACATCATGTGAATCCTTTGTGTCAAACCAACAGAAAAACAACACAGATCAGTGTAAGTGGGACACTGAAGGTGGAAAGGGTAGAAGTGTGAACATTTCTGAACAACAGTCTCCTTGACCACTTGCCCAGAGATTCTAATGAATTGTTCAAGTGCTCAACTTCGAGCATCAGGAAATGCAAGAAAAATGACTATAAACCAAAGGGCTACTTTCTTTAGAGAAGAAGAATATATGTGGCAAAGTCAAGCTATAATCTTACCCCTTGGCTTGTTTTCCATACGTCTTGAAGACATTCTGAGTCCTATTCTTTATAACATAAGGAAGCTACAATACCATATGATCTCTATTCTTTTCCATTTGCATTTCTAACTCCTTTCTTTTAAATTTGAAAAAAGAGGATAATGTTAAATAGACTGAGGTTTAAGTAAGGAGATTAGTCCTTTGGTAGCTGAATATTGGAGCAAATCCATCTGAATCTTGATTGAGGCATTCTGAAGGAGAGTAGGGAGTTGTGTACCACAAGGTTGGATTAATGTAAATTGATTTGTCCAAGGTTATTTGTTTAGATAATGGACGTAATAGAAGGAGGGCCCAAGGTCTTGGGGAACTGATGCTCTGAGACGTCCCATCCTGTCATCGTGTTCAAAGCAGGTTCACATCAGGGCAACTCCATTTAGGCAGGGAAAATTCAATTAGGATCATTCTGTGCACAGAAGGCTCCCAGTGGGATTGGGGAAGCAATATGGAGCTCTCATTGTCTTAAACTATATGCTAACCAATGATGGTTTGGACCCTGTTTTGGGATCATGGCTATGTGTGTGTGTTTTCTGTAATGTTAATGTGATACTGCTAATTAATCAAAGCGAGCTGCATTTCTGTCATCTGGCTCATATTTTTGCACGTATCTCTTCCTAGTTAGAAAATATTATGGATTATGATTTCACTGTGAGTTCTTTTAGCCTCTTTCAGTATACAGATCCTTTTCTTCCTTGAATTGAGATACAGGTCAAATCTTGTTGCCCCAAACCTAATGATGTACTTAGAAGTCTATTATAATTGTGTGGTGTTGACATGGATGAGAGTCCTGCTTTGTAATATGATAACTGCAAAAGTATTTTACTAGACACACACGGTCACATGTGAAGCATCAATCACAAAGTGAAAAATTTTAAATATACACATATAATTTTCTTATAAGGTATTTCCTTGCAAAGGGAAATAAGACATACAGATGGCCAAGAAGCACATGAAAAGAAGATGTTCCACATCACTAATTATTAGAGAAATGCAGATCAATCCCTGTACTCTAAATTTTGGACAAGTAAATAAAATAGGAAAGCTTTAAGAATGAAGTGATTTTTTCCCCTGTAAACTTTGGTTTGAGAGACCACAGTAATTATTTTGTTTGTTTGTTTCGTTTTCCCTTCTCGGGGTAAGGAATGGAATCTTGGTTGAAACTTCACAAGTAAATAGAAACTCTAACAAGTACTGTTCAAGAGTCTTTTCATTTTGCTACTTTGACTCACCTAAGTTACCGTAAAAAAAATACTGAGTGAGAATCTGAGACTCGCTTTGAGAAATGGGTCCTGTGGAAGATCCACATGCTTTCAGCGTGCTTATTGAGATGGAGGAACTGGAGTGTTCAGGGTCTCCTCTGGCCGGATGCACCTGCCCTTCCTGTGAAGCAGCGACCGTTGGCCCAGGGTCAACCCCCGAGGACAATTCCTGGTCATTTCAAGAGGTTTCAACCTAGGGTGATCCAGCCCTCTTCTGTGTCCCCTATCCTTCATTCAAGTAGATCAAAACCAAGCTCAGACGGCTCTTGTGTGGTTAAGTTCAAGCAAGAGGCATAGTCCATCAGCAACCCTGAATATTCATAAGCTATTTCCAAGGACCAGAGGCAAAAAATCCAAGTGATATAAAGATTGAAATTACAGAAATGTGCAAGAATGATCAGAGCCATCGCCAGCACTGCTCCAGGAAGTGTCTGGGTGAAGCTTTCCTTGTACCAGAAGTATCTCTTTCCAGAACTTTTTTTTGACTGAAAGGGAAGGGACATGATCATTGTCAATTCCAAGGCAGCAGGGGAAATGATCATATTTTTGCCAACAACAGGAAAAACAAAATCTATTCTTCAGCCACTTATCATCTACTGTAATTTGCTGTCAACTGTCAAATACAAATATAGATCAACCCCTCCTAAACTGTGATAATAAAATCCACTAGCCATTGTGCACAAGGCATGCACTCCATGACACTTTTGTACGCATGTGTACGTGTGTGCATGCATGTGTGTGTGCGTGTGTGTGCAGGGTTCTGTCTCAATCTGCTCTGGAATCAGGACTCGGGCCGCTGTGCGCAGAGTGTGCAGAGTCTGACACTAGCAGCTGCCCGTGCACACCAGGAACTCTTGGCAGCATCCTCCCTGAGGGCCTGCTTCCACCTCCTCATGACACAGAGGACAGGGAATTCAGCAGAGCCTGTTCCTGAGCACCTCCCTAAATTCCTCACCTGTAAGAACTCATGGGTCATGAGAACGTGCTAACACCCTGAGGGTAACTGGTAATATTTGCAGCATTCTGTTTACTGCATCTCTGCAACTTAAAGTTGTCCATATATGGGATTTAATTCATCACTGACTCAATGGACATGCATTTGAGCAGGCTTCGGGAGTCGGTGAGGGACAGGGAAGCCTGGTGTCCTGCAGTCCGTGGGGATGCAAAGAGTCGGACATGACTGAGCGACTGTACTGCACTGATGGATATGATTCTGTTTATGCTCAGTGCTGGGCAGGAGGGCCTGATCTCTCGTCTTTCTCCTTCTTGACCATGGTATCCTTCTTTAAATCCCCCAAACATAATATTTTTTATATCCCTTTCAGGAAGGGGCTTGGTCTTATACTGCAAATCTTTTGGTCTAGTTCCCCTATTGAAATTCCTTAGCAACTTCTTGATTGATTACTATTGGGTGAATACACACTCAATAGCATATTGCAACAGTGGGGCCAACTAGACTGGATAAGAAGCTGGAGGAGGGAGAAGCAAATAGTAGGATTAAAGATAATTCCCAGAACAGCACCTCAAGCTGTGGGTGGGTGGCGATACAGTGGACTGAGATGAAGAAGAATATAGCACTGCTTTTCCTAAAGCCTGAGTTATCCGAGGGGTCGGAGGACAAAAACCAGAGGGAGATGTATGGAGAGGATTCCAAATGGGGTTTGAACTTAAAGGTCTAGCACAGAAACTCAGCAAGTGTTCTTCCTCTTTCTTGATCACCTAAGTTCAAATATACAGAGCTTTGACTAGGGAACCTGTGCGTAAGTTCACATTTCCCAAGGATCAACCTTCAACATTGCAAACAGCTGCTGCTGCTCAGTCATTAAGTCCTGTCCAGCTCTTTCTTATGGACTGCGGGATGCCAGGCTTCCTTGTCCTTCACTGTCTCTGGGGGTTTGCTCAAATTAATGTCCACTGAGTCAACACCATCCAACCATCTCATCCTCTGTTGCCCTCTTCTCCTCTTGCCCTCAGTTTTTCCCAGCATCAGAGTCTTTCCCAGTGAGTCAGCTCTTCACATCAGATGGCCAAGGGATTGGAGCTTCAACTTGAGCATTAGTTCTTCCAATGAATATTCAGAGTTGATTTCCTTTAGAATGTACCAGCTTTATCTCCTTGCAATCCAAGGGAGTCTCAAGAGTCTTCTCCAGCACCACAATTCAAAGCATCAGTTCTTCAGTGCTCCGCCTTCCTTACAGTCCAACTCTCACATCTAGACATAACTACTGGAAAAACCATCAGGATGTGTGCTTGCTAAGTTGCTCAGTTGTGTCTGACTCTTTTCAGTCCCATGGACTGAAGCCCACCATGTTCTTTAGTCCATGGGATTTTCCAGGTAAGAATACTGGAGTGGGTTGCCATTTCCTTCTCTGGGAGATCTTCCCAACCCAAGGATCAAACCCACATCTCTTGTGTCTCCTGCACTGGCAGGTGGGTTCTTTACCACTGGTGCCACCTGGAAAAACCATAGTTTTGACTACATGAAACTTTGTCAACAAAGTGATATCACTGATTTTTAATATGCTAGGTTTGGCATAGTTTTTCTTCCAAGGAGCAAATGTCTTTTAATTTCATGGCTGCAGTCACTGTCCTCAATAATTTGGGAGCCCAAGAAAATAAAATTTGCCACTGTTTCCACTCTTTCCCCATCTATTTGCCACAAAGTGCATGACCCAGATGCCATTGTCTCAGTCTTTTGAAAGCCAGCTTTCTCTGCTCTTTCTCCTTCATCAAAGGCTCTTTAGTTCTTCTTTGCTTTCTGCCATAAGGGTGGTATAATTTGCATATCTGAGGTTTTGTTACTTCTCCCAGAAGTCTTGATTGCAGTTTGTGATTCATCCAGCCCAGCTTTCGCATGATGTACTCTGCATATAAGTAAATATTGTACTCTGTGACAGTATACAGTGTACTAGACAGTGAAGTCTGTACTGTTGACACACTATTTCCCCGGGTTTTAACCAGTCCCTTGGTCCTGAGGCCAAAGTTCATCATTACAAACAGAACATCTTAGCTTCATATTGAGGAAAAAAAAACTTCCTTTTCTGTTCATTTTTAGCTATAGACACACTAGGCAAATCTTTAAATGACAACTTTCTTTTTTTTTCGGTGCCTTAAGCTAGACGGCATTCTTGGTCATGCATTTCTCCATATTTCTCCCAGTAAACAAAAGGCAAGTGAAAGTTTGTTTTCCTTATTTTCATGCATATAAATCCCCAGGGGTCAGAGATGAGGTAGTGCTGTTATACTACAATCATGCTTAGCAAAGCAGTCATGTATGTGCTCCTCAGTGAGTTTTCCAAAGCTCAACTGTTGGTCAATTATCTTAATCCCCACACTCCAACGACACAGCAACTGTGTGAGGGCATGTGAGGAGTGCCCAAGGTACAGGAGCTCCAAAGTCCCCTATTTCAAAACCAGTAACTGCATGGGATATAAATAGGCATGAATTACCCAAGAAAAGCAAAACTCACTCCAAGTGTGGGAGGGGAGGCCCAGCTTCAAGGGAGCCCTCGGGCAGCAGGCATCTGAAGCTTCTGTGAGTCCCCTGGTGGTTGTGCCATAAGCAGACTTCTCAGACGCCTCCGTTCTGCCACCACACGCATCTACGGGGGTTCCCTAGGCGCCCTTCATCGCATCCATAGCACGAGTGTTTACATCTTTCAGTTCAGTCCAGTCGCTCAGTCGGGTCCGACTCTTTGCGACCCCATGAATCGCAGCACACCAGGCCTCCCTGTCCATCACCATCTCCCGGAGTTCACTCAGACTCACGTCCATTGAGTCAGGGATGCCATCCAGCCATCTCATCCTCTGTTGTCCCCTCCTCCTCCTGCCCCCAATCCCTCCCAGCATCAGAGTCTTTTCCAATGAGTCAACTCTTCGCATGAGGTGGCCAAAGTACTGGAGTTCCAGCTTTAGCATCAGTCCTTCCAAAGAAATCCCAGGGCTGATCTCCTTCAGAATGGACTGGTTGCATCTCCTTGCAGTCCAAGGGACTCTCAAGAGTCTTCTCCAACACCACACTTCAAAAGCATCAATTCTTCAGCGCTCAGCTTTCTTTACGGTCCAACTCTTACATCCATACATGACCACAGGAAAAACCATAGCCTTGACTAGAAGGACCATTGTTGGCAAAGTAATGTCTCTGCTTTTGAACATGCTATCTAGATTGGTCATATTTTTCTTCCAAAGAGTAAGCGTCTTTTAATTTCATGGCTGCAATCACCATCTGCAGTAATTTTGGAGCCCCCCAAAATAAAGTCTGACACTGTTTCCACTGTTTCCCCACCTATTTCCCATGAAGTGATGGGAATGGATGCCATGATCTTAGTTTATCTTAGTTTTCTGAATGTTGAGCTTTAGGCTAACTTTTTCACTCTCCTCTTTCACTTTCATCAAGAGGCTTTTTAGCTCCTCCTCACTTTCTGCCATTAGGATGGTGTCATCTGCATATCTGAGTTTATTGATATCCCAGCAATCTTGGTTCCAGCTTGTGTTTCTTCCAGTCCAGCATTTCTCATGATGTACTCTGCATATAAGTTAAATAAGCAGGGTGACAATATACAACCTTGACGTACTCCTTTTCCTATTTGGAACAAGTCTGTTCCATGTCCAGTTGTAACTGCTGCTTCCTGACCTGCATACAGATTTCTCAAGAGGCAGATCCGGTGGTCTGGTATTCCCATCCCTTTCAGAATTTTCCACAGTTTATTGTGATGCACACAGTCAAAGGCTTTGGCATAGTCAGTAAAGCAGAAATAGATGTTCTTCTGGAACTCTCTTGCTTAAGCAGTCTCAAACCAAAGCACATTAAGTTTGAATTTCTAGGTAAATAGTACAGCCCATTACTTGGAAGATGAATTTTGTCTTTCTCCACTGGAACCTTACCATTGTGTAATAAGTGTGTGCTCAGGTGCTCAGTCACGTCTGAATCTTTCCAACCCCCTAGACTGTAGCCTGCCAAGCTCGTCTGTCCATGAGATTTCCAAGGCGAGAATACTGAAGTGAGCTACCATTTCCTTTTCCAGGGGATCTTCACAACCCAGGGCTCAGACCTGAATTCATGGCTTTCCCTGCATTGGCAGGAGGGCCCTTTACCATTGTACTACTTGGGAGCCCTGGTATCTAATGATTTGAAGAAGTGAGCAGAATGTTGGTATTTTGGACCAGGTGGGCACTGTATCACACAAGTTCTTCATTTATTTACAACTTTCTTCACTATGGTTTTCAAAAATATAATAGGTTGGTTTTAAACTCAACAATTCTTTCAAGAAACAAAATCGTTGCAGAAGTACAAATAATAGAGCTAACAAACATCACTTGGAACCCTTACTATACTTAAGGAGGGAAACAATTTTTAACTCAAATTTCCACCCTCTTGAATAGAATATTTACAGCTAAGTAATTGCTAAAATTGGGGAGCTTTGCAGGTGACTCAGATGGTAAAGAATCTGCCTGCAAGGTAGGATATTCAGGTTTGACCTCTGGGTCAGAAAGATCCCCTGGAGAAAGGGATGTTTCAGTACAGTTCAGTCACTCAGTCGGTCTGCCTCTTTGCAACCCCATGGAATGCAGCACGCCCGGCTTTCCTGTCCATCACCAGTTTCTGGAGCTTGCTCAAACTCACGTCCATTGAATTGGTGATGCCATGCAACCATCTCATCCTCTGTCATCCCCTTCTCTTCCTGGCTTCAATCTTTCCCAGCATCAGAGTCTTTCCTAGTGAGTCAGTTCTTTGCATCAGGTGGCCAAAGTATTGGAGCTTCAGCTTCAGCATCAGTGCTTCCAATGAATATTCAGGACTGATTTCTTTTAGGATGGACTGGTTTGATCTCCTGGCAGTCCAAGGGACTCTCAAGAGTCTTCTCCAGCACCAATGTTTAAAAGCATCAATTCTTTGGTGCTCAGCTTTCTTTTTGGTCCAACTCTCACATCCATACATGACTATTGGAAAAACCGTAGCTTTAACTAGACTTTATTTTCTTGGGCTCCAGAATCACCGCAGAGGGTGATTACAGCCATGGAATTAGAAGATGGTTGCTTCTTGGAAGAAAAGGGGATGTTTACCCACTTCATGATTCTTGCTTGGAGCATTTCATGGACCAAGGAGCCTGGCAGGCTACAGTCCATGAGGCTGCAAAGAATTGGGATGTGACTGAGTGACTAATGCTAACACTAGCTGATTATACTATGGATTTCTCTAGTGGCTCAGTTGGTAAAGAATATGCCTACAGTGCAGACACTCAGGTTCAATCCCTGAGTGGAGAAGATCCCCTGGAGAAAGAAATGACACCCACTCCAGTATTCTTGCCTGGAAAATCCTATGGACAGAGGACCATGGTGGGCCATAGTCCATGGGATTGCAAAGAATCGGACATGACTTAACAACTAAACCACCAATGACTGATAATATCATTGCTGATAAACATTAATGACTGAATGTTGGCTGTTGTGTTAAATTGAATTAATTGCTCCATTTAATTATTTGATGTAGTGCATTTCCTTAGGAAGGATCCACATTAGTTCACTGCTTTCTAGTAGACTCAGATCTGCCCCTTTTCCCTATTAAAGCACAATAGCAAAGCCATGTAGATTACTTGTTGTAAACTAGAATGTGCCTTTTCCTTTTGCGATTCTGACTCTACTCCAGAGATAATGTCCCCTGAATTTTCAAATAAGTTGGCGTATTTTTATATCTTATCCACATGGTTCTAATACAGAAGGGTTTGCAACGTGTCATAAAGTGCTCGTTTGGTTTGATTGTTCATCCCATATGACGTGGTGAACTTTGCAATGCAATCTGAATTGCTTTTGTCGCTTCCATTTCCAAAGATAACTCTGTCTTGTAAAAACAAATGACCCCAGAATGTATTTCAGGCAGTTTTAAAGGCAAAATGCACAAGCTATTATGTGATTCTAAATGTGAGAGGGTTGGGACACGCTCCATAGCAATGTACCCATTCTTCTTACACTGCTCCATCAAGCACTGTCCACTACAACAGAAGGAGCAGCGCAAAATTCTGACCACACAGGCACACTTACGCACTAACAAACAACTAAAGACCTCATTACCCGCCTTTGGGATGCCAAAAGGAGGGAACGTGGTTGCTATAGACAGCTGGTCCAGGGCTGCCGCAGTAGCTTGGGCAGCTCGTGGAATGAACCTCTGCAGCCCTCGAGCAAGGCCAACATCTCCACTTCCTGTTGCCACTCTAATTCTTGCTCATCTCGTGTCCTGACAGAGCCTTGAAGGTTAGGTCCCAGCCCATAAACCGATGGATTAGTCCACAGTGTGAAGCTCAGGTAACTGAAATTTTGAAAACAGAAATCTTCTAAGGTAAACATATATAAAACTTCCTTTGAGATATTAATAGGAATTTCTGATGCTGTAAGAGGTAGTGACAGATTTTATTCTCTTGGGCTCCAAAATCACTGCAGACTGTTACATCAGCCATGAAATTAAAAGACATTTGCTCCTTGGAAGGAAAGCTATGACAAACCTAGGCAGCATATTAAAAAGCAGAGACATCACTTTGCCAACAAAGGGCCACATAATCAAAGCTATTGTTTTTCCACTAGTCACGTATGGATGCGACTGTTGGACCATAAAGAAGGCTCGCCACAGAAGACTGATGCTTTTTAATTGTGGTGCTAGAGAAGATGCTTAAGAGTCCCTTGGACAACAGTGAGATCAAACCAATCCATCCTAAAAGAAGTCAGTCCTGAATATTCAGTGGAAGGACTTAAGCTGAAGTTGAAGCTCTAATACTTAGGTCACCAGATGCAAAGCACTGACTCACTGGAAAAGCCCCTGATGCTGGGAAAGATCGAAGGCAGGAGGGCAAACAGGCAACAGAGGATGAGATGGTTGGGTGACATCACTGACTCAGTGGTCATGAATTTGAGTAAATTCCTGGAGAGAGTCTAGGGCAGGGAATCCTGGCATGCTGCGGTCATGGGATTGCAGAGTCAGATACAATTTGACAATTGAACAACAGCAACAAGAGATACTGATCATTTTTCTTTATACATTTTATGTTTTGCTTTATTTATGTATTTATCATACATATTGACATGCGTATTTAAAGTATACAGCACGTTGTGAAAGGTCACCGCAATCGAGCCAATTAACACATACTTCATTTTGCAGTTTCCTTTCCAGTGTCAGTATGCGATAAGAACACTCACGATCTTTCCTGGCAACTTTCAGGTTTATGAAGTAAGAGCAAATTGTTATTTACGATAATCCCCTATAGTAAACTATGCTCACCATTAGGTCCTCCGAAGCTCTTCATCTAATAACTAAAACCTCGTACCCCGTGGCTGACATCTTCTCATTTTTCCTGTCTGCCATCCCTGGCAGTAACTTACTCTCTGGTTTTATGAGTTCAGCTGCTTCAGGTTCGGGGCTTCAGTGAGGTCATGCAAAGCATTCGTGTTCCTAGTTTACTTCACACAGCACAGTGTCCTCTCGGTTCATCCAAGTTACTGTCAATGGCAGAATTTGCTTTTTATTTTTAACGGCTTAACAACATTTATTTGTCTAGTTTTACTTATCTATTATCTACCCATCTATCCTCCTTAGACATTCAGCTACCTAAGGATATTTAAGCTGACTCTATGTCTTAGGCGTTGTAAATAACATTGCAATGAGCATGGGGCTGTTTACCGACTTCATTTCCTTTGAACATACAACCTCAAGTGGGGCTGCTGGGTCACATCTCTCTTCCTCAGATGGTTCTCCTTAATATCTGCATTTGCGGTTCCACCAGTCAGGTACACAGTTTCCCTCTCCCCACATCCTCACCAACACTTGCTGTCTTTATCCTTTCGGTAATAGCCATCTAACAGTTGTGACATGACAACTCATTGTGGTTTTGAGTTGTATTTCCCTTATGATCAGTGATGTTGAACATCTTTTCATGTATCTATTGGTTTTTATATGTCTTCCTTCAAGAAATGTCTGTTTGAGCACTTAACCCATTTTTAATCAGATTACTTGATTTGTTTTTGCCATTGAATTGTTGAATTCCTTGTGCATTTTGAATGTTAACTCCTTATAGTTTGCAAATATTCTCCCCCATTCCATAGGTTGCGATTTCACTCTATTGGTGTTTTTTCGGCTATGTAGAAACGTTTTAGTTTTATGTCATCCTCCTTGTCTATTTTTGCTTTTATTGCTAGTGAGTTTGGGATCCTATTTAAAAATTCTTTGCCCAAACCAATGTCAAGAAGATTTTTTTCCCTCAAATTTTATTTATAATTGCAACAAAAATAATAAAATAATTAAGAATATTCTTAACCAAAGACCTGTGCACTGAAAGTTATAAAACATTGATGAAGGAAATTTGAAAAAAATACAGATAAATGGATACCCCATGCTCATGGAATGGAAAAATTAATATTGTTAATGTGTCTGTACTACTCAAAATGTTCTATAGGCTAC